>NW_020872851.1:140942-143442 GCF_003789085.1 Penaeus vannamei
AGACCCAGGAAGTCCCTTGAGCCCGAGAAGGAGGAAGTCGCCCTTGAGCCGAGAAGGAGACCCGAAGAGAAGGAGACCCAGGAAGTCGCCGTGAGCCCGAGAAGGAGAGACCAGGAAGTCGCCCCTTGAGCCCGAGAAGGAGACCCAGGAAGTCGCCCTTGAGCCCGAGAAGGAGACCCAGGAAGTCCGCCCTTGAGCCGAGAAGGAGACCCAGGAAGTCGCCCCTTGAGCCCGAGAAAGGAGACCCAGGAAGTCGCCGCCCTTGAGCCCGAGAAGGAGACCCAGGAAGTCGCCGCCCTTGAGCCCGAGAAGGAGACCCAGGAAGTCGCCGCCCTTGAGCCCGAGAAGGAGACCCAGGAAGTCGCCCTTGAGCCGAGAAGGAGACCCAGGAAGTCGCCCTTGAGCCCGAGAAGGGACCCAGGAAGTCGCCCTTGAGCCCGAGAAGGAGACCCAGGAAGCCGCCCTTGAGCCCGAGAAGGAGACCCAGGAAGTCGCCCCCTTGAGCCCGAGAAGGAACCCAGGAAGTCGCCGCCCTTGAGCCCGAGAAGGAGACCCAGAAGTCGCCCTTGAGCCCGAGATAGGAGACCCAGGAAGTCGCCCTTGAGCCCGAGAAGGAGAGAGAAAAGTCCCCCTTGAGCCGGAGGGGACCCAGGAAGGCCCTTGAGCCGAGAAGGAGACCCAGGAGTCGCCCTTGAGCCCGAGTAAGGAGACCCAGGAAGTCCCTTGAGCCCGAGAAGGAACCCAGGAAGTCGCCCTTGAGCCCCGAGAAGGAGACCAGGAAGTCGCCCTTGAGCCCGAGAAGGAGACCCAGGAAGTTGAGCCCGAGAAGGAGACCAGGAAGTCGCCCTGAGCCCGAGAAGGAGACCCAGGAAGTCGCCCTTGAAGGAGACCCAGGAAGTCGCCGCCCTTGAGCCCGAGAAGAAGGAGACCCAGGAAGTCGCCCTTGAGCCCGAGAAGGAGACCCAGGAAGTCGCCCTTGAGCCCGAGAAGGAGACCCAGGAGTCGCCCTTGAGCCGAGAAGGAGACCCAGGAAGTCGCCCTTGAGCCCGAGAAGGAGACCAGGAAGAGCCGAGAAGGAGACCCAGGAGTACCCTTGAGCCGAGAAGGAGACCCAGGAAGTCGCCCTTGAGCCCGAGAAGGAGACCCGGGAAACCCTTGAGCCCGAGAAGGAGACCCAGGAAGTCGCCCTTGAGCCCGAGAAGGAGCCCAGGAAGTCCCGAGCCGAGAAGGAGACCAGGAAGTCGCCGCCCTTGAGCCGAGAAGGAGACCCAGGAAGTCGCCCTTGAGCCCGAGAAGGAGACCCAGGAAGTCGCCGCCCTTGAGCCGAGAAGGAGACCCAGGAGTCGCCCGAGCCCGAGAGGAGACCCAGGAAGTCCCCTTGAGCCCGAGAAGGAGACCCAGGAAGTCGCCGCCCTTGACCGAGAAGGACCCAGGAAGTCGCCGCCCTTGAGCCCGAGAAGGAGACCCAGGAAGTCGCCCTTGAGCCGAGAAGGAGACCCAGGAAGTCGCCCTTGAGCCCGAGAAGGAGACCCAGGAAGTCGCCCTTGAGCCCGAGAAGGAGACCCAGGAAGTCGCCCTTGAGCCCGAGAAGGAGACCCAGGAAGTCGCCCTTGAGCCCGAGAAGGAGACCCAGGAAGTCGCCGCCCTTGAGCCCGAGAAGGAGACCCAGGAAGTCGCCCCTTGAGCCCGAGAAGGAGACCCAGGCAGTCGCCGCCCTTGTGCCCGAGGTAGGCAGACCCAGGAAGTCGCCGCCCCTTGAGCCCCCGAGGGGCAACCTCCGAGGAGGGTGAGACCCCCAGCCCCCGAGGAAGAGAAGGTCGCACCTCTGGAGGTGGTCGTAACCTCCGAGGATGGTGAGGCCGCAGTCCCTGAGGGAGAGGAGGCCGCAGCCCCCGAGGGAGAGAAGGCCGAGGAGGGTGAGGCTACAGCCATCGAGGGAGAGGAGGCCGCAGCCCCCGAGGGAGAGGAGGCCGCAGCCCCCGAGGGAGAGGAGGCCGCACCCCGAGGGAGAGGAGGCCGCAGCCCCGAAGGAGAGGAGCCCCGAAGGGAGAGGAGGCCGCAGCCCCCGAGGAGAGGCCGCAGCCCCCGAGGGAGAGGAGCCCCCGAGAAGCAGCCGCAGCCCCGAGGGAGAGGAGGCCGCAGCCCCGAGGGAGAGGAGCCGCAGCCCCCCGAGGAGAGGAGGCCGCAGCCCGAGAGGAGCAGCGCAGCCCCCGAGGGAGAGGAGGGCCGCAGAGGGAGAGGAGGCCGCAGCCGCCCCGAGGGAAGAGGAGGCCGCAGCCCCCGAGGAGAGGAGGCCGCAGCCCCCGAGGGAGAGGAGGCCGCAGCCCCCGAGGAGAGGAGGCCGCAGCCCCCGAGGGAGAGGAGGCCCAGCCCCCGAGGGAGAGGAGGCCGCAGCCCCGAGGGAGAGGAGGCCGCAGCCCCCCGCAGCCCCCGAGGAGAGGAGGCCGCAGAGGGAGAGGAGGCCGCAGCCCCGAGGGAGAGGAGGCCCGCAGCCGAGGAG
>NW_020872851.1:148442-158442 GCF_003789085.1 Penaeus vannamei
TATTCATCTTTTCTTCACTAGTCTCTCTGTCTGTCTCTCTCTGTCTCTGTCTCTGTCTCTGTTTCTCATCTCTCTCTCTCTCTCTCTCTCTCTCTCTCTCTCTCTCTCTCTCTCTCTCTCTCTCTCTCTCTCACTTTCTTTCTTTCAATATGTGTGTATTAAAGGCTGTTAAAGAATTCTATTTTCGGTATATCATTACTTGACCTGGATGAATATCCTCCTGTTCGCATAATTATAGTGGTATTAGTACACCCTGTCTAAAGGGTATCAATTCATATGAAGCCTTTCGGGAAATTAAAACAACATTCTGTATCATGAATAATGTATTCAGTACAATACACATACATGAGAAATAGCAACATGATGTCATAGATATTTAAGACATGAAAAAATATATATGAAATTAGCAACACTAAACATGACAATTTACTTCAAATGCTGTAATCCCAACTTTTTCATCTACCAATCATCAGAAACTATACAGAACCCTAATCTACAACATGAAACATTACTACATAACATCAGAGTTGGCCACTGGTAAAAGTACCACCATTAATGCCTTAGTACTGCTTATGGTATATCTAATATTTTTGGAATCTGTACTTCTACAGGTACCAACGGTAGTTTTGCAGCCATTTCTCTAACAGTCGCAGTATGCAGTGCTCTTCGGGGAAATAAATTAAATGTTGGGACAGTGTTTTGGTAGGGAATTTGTAGAGCAGAGCCGTGTCAGTATTGTGCTGTGTAGCATGTAGGTTGCCATGGTGACACTAATGAGAGCAACATTGTACCTGTATCTATACATAAAAAAAATTGCTGTATCATTCTCAATAAATGCACAATGGCAGGATGAATTAGTTTATCTTACAAAGATGGTAATCACTGTTCACTGACTGCTTCTTCCAGATTGGTTCCAACAGGAAATATAGCCTCCCATGACAACAAACTTAACATTACATGCATCAATGGTAATGGCACCCTCTTGATAATATCTGTCTTTTTTTATTACATTATTTGTCCTATTTTGTAAATATTTGTTTTTAGGTTTCCTGACAACTCTGATGTCTGGTGACTTGGAATATTACAGAATATCATATTTTCTACTTTCAGAAGTATTCAATTAGCTAGTTAATTTTAGAAAAAGTGTTGCTGTAGTAAGCTGTTGCACCGCCAAATCATCTGCATTCTGCCACTAACAGGAGCAAACGAGCAAACTATCGGACTTACAGGACCAGTCCCCACCACTGTTCCTCGCACCTCATCTGCCATGTGACTTCGTGCTGGACTCTGCGAGGTGGTACTTGGAAGAGATACAGAGAGCAGAGTGCACACCAGGTCGCAAGGTGGAACGCCCTTGTGATATTTCATCCGATTACGCCAGTGGCCCATGCTCCTGCCCACCTTGCCTGCGACGAGTTTAGCTGACTTTTTGTAACACCCACCACTTTTTTGGCAAATGTATTCACCACATGCCAGTGTCATTCTGTTTTGATTCCTCTTTTTTTTTTTTGTTAATAGAGCCAGTTCATGTGTATTGGTGTTTTTAATGCCTTCCCAAACCATTGGTTACCACCAGTGAAATGAGTAAAATGTAATAATAAGTACACTCGAAAGACAGCAGAAATATGCAACAGAATTGAGGAAAAAAGTGGTATAACACAACATTGTAAGACAAAGTAAAAAAGGTATTGTTACCACTGGCATTATTTATAAATAGTATCCTGCACTGCAACTCTAAGAGCTTTATAATTACCACATGTCCATCTTACATAACAAATACATATATTCCAAATATATTTCATAAACATTACACATACTACAAGACATTATTATCCAAATAACATCTATATTCTTAGGTTTCAAAACTGGATGGAGTACAGTATTAAATATATATCTTATCAATATCACCTCAAATAAGTATCATTACATGTGCTAAATTTACAAATTATCATATTAACCTTTAACAAACATACCTGAAATACTCATAACCATAGATTACATTAAAACTTTATCCCAAATCACATTTACTACCTAATAATAAACTCTTTTAATATGGTAAAGGTCTTGTCTTCTTTTTTTTTTCTTTCTTTTCCTTTCTTTAATCAATATAGGCATGTAATTTTTTCATACAATAAAGGAGTATTGATAATAAACGTAAAAAGAAAGGCCAATGGAAAGAATTAGGAGAAACTTGTATACTGTTATAAAGTATGATTTGAAAATTATAATATAAGTAAAAAGAAAAGAAATGGAAAAGTAGTTTTCATAAAAATAGTGTATGGTTAAGGTAAAATTGGTCTGTTACATAACTGGACAATCAAATTTACTGCAGATCTCCCTAGAATGTAAAAATCACGCATAAATTAAAAGGTCCAATCAGGAAACTACCCTTATTCTAGTAAAATTTACTTCAGATGGGATTCATCAAGTTTTAAAAAAGACTGCTGTTACCAATAAAGGAGACAAACAGTAACTACATTTGGACGTACAGTACGAGACAGTATACTAGCCTAATCACAAAGGCAAACCATGAAATATATCACACCATGAGATAGATTAGCCTGACTTCAGCATATAAGAGAGAGCTATTAGAACTAGTAAAAGCATTTTGTGAATGGGTGCTCTCAGTTTACAACATAGTGTATTTCAATACACTTACAGTATTCAGAAATGGCATTTGCATTTGCCAGCACAAAGATAGCAACTGCTTTTATGGTCATTTGCAAAAGTTGTTACATATGAATAAGGATAAATGGATGGATGGATAAACAGATAAATAGATAGACAGATATACACCTTAGTCCCATATCTTACCTCATGAAACTAAATCATTCTAACACTAATGTCAAACTCACTGGCAAATATATTAAAGCCATGCCAACATATTGAATAAAGTCCCTGCAATATGACCAGCTTGCTGTTATTTCCTTAATCATCATGTTGAATAAAGATAAAATATTTTAAAAATGTAACTCTGTTATTGATATATCTATATTTCTAAAGGACCATTAACTTTATGACCCCCTCACCAAAAAATATACTGCAAAATTTTCTGTTCAAAAAGTACCCACCATCAAATGGTAGATGTCATATCTAATACATTCTAAAATGTGAGGATATTCTTAAATAAAAATGAATAAAACAAGTAAGTACAATATTTCAATTCTAATTATCTAGGCAGACTTCCGTGAAGGAAGAAAAAAGCGTACCCGGTTTAGTACACTCACAACAACAAAGTCTCTGCCCTTTGTTTGATTGACATATAATGAAAAAAGGGAATGAACATTTGTTAGGCCTGCTGTCTAGGACATTCATTTTGTTTCTGGCATTTGAATGGCGTGTGAAGGACTGTACATCACTGATAGAAGAGTAATATGATAATGTTAATATCAGTACAATGAGTCACAATGTGAGCAAAACTGCTGAATGCCCATCACTACTGGTTTTACATATGATGTTATATTCTACTCAAACTCCTTATACTCTATGACAATAAAACTGTAGAGTGCATTTATCATGTCTCTGTGGGATGCATCTCACACTGACAAATAACAAAAATATGAAGTGTTATCACATCCAAATGTATTTGACCTTGGAGCTGATGTGTTTCAGCATGACTGTAAAAGAATACAATCACATTTGCATAACCACCAGTAAACATTTACTTCTTAGTTCATAATCACAATCCATCTATAAAAAATATAATGGACATTCCTTTACTGCTCTTCTCTACATCATAGGTACGCAATCACTTTGGTTATCTTTACTACATAAATCGCTCTCTGTAAACTTAATAACTGGTTAGGCAGGTAAACATTAGATAATCCTCTAACTCAAAACATATTTTCAATCTAGAAGATACAACCAACTGCTTAATTTTTGTACTGTTTAACATTCTAATTACTATCATCTAATGCATTCTATTACATGGAATCAGCATCAACTTTCTGGCAACTGATGGTCCTCTTTCTATTTGTTCTGAATTGCAAGCAGACACCTGAATTCCCTGTAACTGCTAGTATAGTTCACTGAGTATGGCAACCAATTTCTTATTTGGATTTTAGACACTGAAAAGGCATTATTTTAAATATTTTGGCACAACCTGAATGTCTCTGAGATCATTTCTGAATAATATATATAATGGAATAAAAGTTGGACATGTTGCCTTCTATATAAAATTGCAATAAATATTATGAAATGCATAATAATACCTGTAACAATTATTACAGAATGATCGAGAATAGAAGTGTAATTTGCTAATTTCTTCACATTCGGGAGACACTATACTTGACTTGTTGATCAAGTGACTGAATGTGTTTATATTCATCGTCCACTATCGTTTTGTTTTATTAAGATTGCTTAATGTTTACTGAAATTCTTGGTCACCATGGAGTCAATTACTTAGTCAATCTGACCATACCTACTTAGCTGACTCCTTGAATTTTTGTGAAAGAAAACTTTATATTACTATCATTGTTATAATTTTCATCATGGTGATATTAATGACCATAATAACACTAATAGCAAAAATAATATAACTGCAAAAAGCTTTTTTTCACCCAAAATTCATGGAATAGGGCAAATAAGTGAGATCAAGAGACATGACAATTGACTCCTTGGTTCTAAGTAGAGAAAACTACATTGAACACTGGACCAGTGGTTTTATGCCTACGGCTAAAACTGCTGGAGGTTTTACTGATAAAGCTATTGGAAGTAAACAGCAGTATATAATGCATAAGTTCCTTTCACTTTCTCACAAAAATCTAAGTACTGCTTAAGCTTTCCCCTTTGTCTAAATCTTTGTTAAATATCTCATCAAATTTGGGGTTATGGGGAAATGACTGATTACTGTGATAGCACAATCCAGACCATACACTTTCTCATGAATATCCAAAGGTGAATTACACAACATAAGTCTGATCACTCATTAGTTACACTGCAGTTATTAGTGCTGCTGTAATGATATTGTGGATATCGTAACCACTTATACTTACATTTATTCCTGCTTAAGGTATAGTGAAATTGTTAATAGTGGCACTGAACACACAAAAGTCCCAACTGATGTCATGTAAGGAATAAGTGTTATGAAAAAGCCAGTGTTCAGGTTTAGATAGAGAGCAAGATAAGCTATGAAACTGATTACTCTGTGGCCACTAATAGTAGACCATAATGTATAATCCAACACAATTCTGGAACCATCAGTGATTAGAAAGCAATGATTTGCCTGTATTTAGCAAGTGCCATAAGTTTTTATCTTCATGTATAGAGAGACTTTTTTTTCTCATTCTCCTGTTATGTTACATATCATAATACACACTATTCACTCCCAATTCACAAGATAAACTGAAACATTGCTCAAAACAAATAAATATTTTATACAAGCTAAGCATTTGACATAAAAAATATATTCTTCTTATGAACTAATAGTCATATGAATCACAGCAATTTGCAACTAAATTTATATTAAATCCTAAAATTTGAGTCAAAAGTAGAAGAGCTAAACTGGCAAACAAGAATTCATTCAAAAATAGAAAACACAAACATTCATTACAAAAATCACAGGAAATACAACTTTCATATTTGTCACTCTAACATAATAGTTGCATTGTAAAATTAACAATTATAACTTGTGCCTTGTAGAGAACAACAGATCACAGGGCTCGAAAGATAAATTAAAACACATCAAAGCAAATAAATTATTCTCACCTGAATAACATATAAATCAAATACACGTATCGTCTTCCCTAAATCAACATTCCAGAACATTTTGCTTACTTCCCCTCACCCTCTTCGACGTCCTCTTCTTGCTGACGGGCAAACTGCAAAAAGACTTGCTCGAGTGTTGTCTGACTCAGCGCATATTCACTGATGAGTCTGTCACCTTTAGCTACAAACAGAGGATTGATAATTAGTGAATAAGGTTAATAAATAATTATGGGTCAAATAATAAATGCTATTACTGCTAGTAATAACAACTATATAAAAATCTGGGTTCATTCATTCTACATTAAACCAAGATACCACCTATCAAATGAGGTGCTCAGATAGAAGGCAAAATATATTTACCTTCTTTCATATTCGACTCAACTTATATCCAAAACTCTTCTTCCATACTACAAATTCTTCCAGTTCTGAGGCGTAATTTCCAAATTCAATACCATCCCAACAAGAAGGATATGTTAACTTACCCTTTTCCAGCATAGCAAACGAATCGGCTAGACTCTTGATATCGGACTGAGGAATCTTGTAATGTAGCAACTCCCCAAATTCTTCATCTAACTCAGCATTTGGAAAACTATTCATAATAATCTCTTTAACTTTTGTCACGATAGTTTCATCCCTGTAAAATTGTAAATATGTAGTAAATAAAAGTTTTTTTCTGTCAAACTTTTTTTTTTTATTCACAATTTGCACACATTCCTCTACAAGTCTTCTTGCTCTCTTTTTATTTCTGCATTACCTATGTAATATTCCTAAACACTTTATCTATAATTTGTGTCCAAAGCCTTGAGACTAACTGAACTAAAATACTCTTTAGGAAAATGTTTAGTACGTACTTTCATATTTCAAATGTTTTTATCAAAAGTCTTTCTTCACATTGCCCATATTCACCTTTTCACTCTAAAACACATACTCATTTAAAACCACTTAGAATACAGTTACCAATTCATATCTCATTCTAGCTTACTATTTTGTTCACCTACTTACAATGGGGTATGGGTGGGGCTTTCACCATTTACAGACACAGCACATGTTTCTTGCTTCAGAAGCTTGAGTTCAAGAGTATATCCTCCACCATACTTGTTTTTAAGATGTTGAACAGATCCTATACACCTGTTGAAAAAGAGAAGACTTCATGAATGCAAAAAATTACTTCTGAACACAATGACTATTACTACTCATCTGCACATCATAAATCTAAATCAATTACTGCAAAATACTGACCATACTCAATATCCAATGGGTTAAAATAGATAATACTATTGTAAAGAACTTATTACTAATGAGGTATAAAATAGGTAAATTGCGAAGCTGTGCCAGAGACAACTGATCTCAGCATAAATGAGCTACATGGAAATCTTCATACAATACTTTTTAATGTTAATCCTATACCAAAACTGTGGACCTCTCTGACCCGTGTTACGGATGTGCTGTACAGAATGAAAGTATTTATTCTTTATTTTTTGTCACTATTCCCATTAATGCCATCTTTAAAAAATGTGTGAAATATTACTTAAATTTGAGAGGGTTTTGCTTTATATCTTGAAAAAACTGTGCAAGATTAACTTACCTTAAACCACCACGCACTTGTATTGCAATTCTGGAACAAAGTGCATCCGCTTCTTCCATGGAATGAGTAGTCAGAATAGCACTCCTATTCCCCTGTGTAATGTACAAATAAATAGTTATGGAGCTTGTAATACAGCCTAACTCTGTATATTTCCTGAATTACTTTCACATATTTTCAAAACTAGCCTTTCTCAAATACTTTTCTGTTCATTTTTTTTTCTATCTGGATGTGCCTATCCTATCCTCTATCAATAACATATTTTGATATACTAAGAGCAGTACCTTAAAAGAAGCTAAGATAGAATTCCATAGGAACCTCTTTGACTGAGGGTCCATCCCTGTTGATGGTTCATCCATGAGAACAACTTTTGGCTGACCTGAAAAAAAAAAAAAATAAAAAACAGTATGACTACATTCGTATTGACATCAACAAATACAAAAGCTTTCTAATCACTTAGGAAAACCAATACCTGTCAGTGATAAACAACCTTAAGTCATCTTTTGTTTTGATGATCTCCAACTTGCTTAGGTTTCTAAAACAAAAATGACTATGCAGCTAATGAGATCAATTTTGGGAATTTCTCTAATAAGGTGAAAATTTTGAATGATGTCATATGTCAGCAGAAATGTAATTTTACTAAAAATTAATGAAGCCAACTTACCTAGCATGCTGATAATGTAACTCAACTTTCGTTTTGTGCCTCCAGAACATTCTTTGGTCTGCTTGTCTCTGTGTTCTTCAATTTCTAGGCCTTTTAGATACATATCCACTAACCTGAAAACATTAATAAAGATATGAATATTGTTACACAATTACACATCAAAAATTGCAGTTTTAATATACAAATTCCTCTTACGGACATATCCATGATTATCTTCATTATATCCAACAGGCACTTGCAACTACTGGTAACTGATATACATACATGAATGAATATAAACAACCAGATAATAAAACTGTAGAAATACATAAAGCAATAATACAGGGTTCTTGCAGGTATAAGTTGATGAAATTTGAGACCTTTTAAAGACTATTTAAGACTTGTACCAATTGCTTTTTAAGATCTGGAGCCACTTGTCATTAAAAACGCACTTCCCCATAATGTGTGAGCCTACTTATCGTGTCACTGTCCAAGATAAAAAATTCATCCTGACATGATTTTTACACAGCCTCTTGCATAGATTGTGCCCCAGAATTATTTTTTTTACACACAACCCATCATTAAATGGTCATGTCAATCAGCAAAGATTGAGGTCTAATGTTGAGAAATGATTTCCGATCAAGCGGTGTAGAGATCCAAAAGTGAGTGAATCACTGTGGCATTCTTCGATAACAGATATATGTACGCAGTCAAACTATATTCATCATAATATAACCCAGCACTAGTACTTACGGCTGGATTTGGTCTGGATGAACACCTCTAATTTCTGCATAACAGGCAATGTGCTCAGCAACAGTAACATTTTTCCAGAGTACATCATGCTGAGCACAATAACCCAATTTCTGGAACACATTAGAAAGGCCGGACTGGATGTCATCGCCACAGATTTGTACCTGAAATACGGAAAAAAAGAAATAAAGACTTGGGCCAACAGATTTTAGTTAGACCCCTACTTAAAAAGATATATAATAAATAAAAAATAAATTGATAAAATTTGAACCACAGAGAAATAAACCTCAAGACATAAATGTATATGTGGAAGTGGTGTTAACAAGTATTGAAATACTATATGTAAAAGTCATAAACTTGTTGACCCGACATGGCCAGAGAAGGCATGTATTCATCTGAGTACATGCCATGCTCATTGTGAGTTTAATCTGTAAATCATCTTGACACATGGATGGCTCCATAAAGCATGTAATCACCAACTACCTATCTCACCTGTTTACCCTTTTCCTTGATTTTCAGAAATATTTTCTTTCAACTTGTATTAATATTAGTACTGCCAATAACATTATAACGTCTGTAATAATAATAACAGCTTTGATACAGATAAAATTTGTAAAAAGTGGCTAAGCACTTGTGGAGCCATCTATGAGGAAACATTTCACAAAACAACACTACACTGAACGTTACATTTTCCCGGCAGCAATGAGTTAAAAGGAAAAAGGAGAAAAAGACTCAGAACTTGAGAACACTTTTGCGTATTTGTTTTAAGTATAATTGGAGATTTTTTTTTTTTTTTTAATTAGAATACAGCACACAAAGCAGGACACTATAACTCACTCTTCCTTTTGTCGGGCCCTCTTCTGCTGTCAAAACACGAAGAGTTGTCGTCTTCCCAGCACCGTTGGGACCCAGTAATCCGAAGACTTGGCCTTCTCGTACACTCAGTGACACACTTTTCACGGCAACAAACTCTTCATCTTCTTTCTTTTTACCACAGGCATTCTTGGCTCCTTTGTTGTACACCTTGCCAAGATCCTGAAATCAGAATGGAATTTTCAACATTAGGAAGAGATGCTGAAACAAAATTAATTACAATATTCTGTAATACCATTTCAGACTCCTATCATTTTCTTTTTATTCCAATTGTATATTCTGGTTCTACTGATCTAATAGCCAGCAACACTGCCAACTCAAGGGAACTGTCTGTAATATTTTAGGCTAAATTTGCAGCTTTGGGGGATAGAATACCACTGATAAGCTTTGTTGAAAGGTTTTACTTCATGGAATTAAACCCCTAAAATTGTGAATTTCAAGGTATC
>NW_020872851.1:163442-168442 GCF_003789085.1 Penaeus vannamei
CCAATCATCATTGGAGCAAAAAAGGTTGATGTATCAAAGCTCGGCAAACTTTGGAAACTTGGCAGGTTATGAGTAGCAACAGAGATTTGGTCAAGGATCCCAGAAGTTCTGCAAAATAAAGAAAGAAAAATTCCATTGATATTACAATACTGGAGAATTATCATACTAACAGAAAACTTTTAACACCATTTCAACAGAGGTTCTTCCCATAAACTTCTTTCATACATTTTCACTGTTAAGAGTGGATGAAATTAGCTCTTAATCCTCTCTTCCTAAACCTTTAATCATTAGACACATATTTCTCTTACTTTAAAATTAACTGGCATTCTTTTAAAGTACATTAGATTAATAACTATCTACATCCATAAGGTAAAGTACCATAGATATCATCATTTCCCTAATGCTTCCAATAAATCTAAGGAAACTGGCCACATGTTAAACTGGCACTTTAGGCTAATTCTATCTGGATCCAAATCTTTCTTTTCCATGTAATATCAAACAAGTCATATATTGATTTTTTTAAAATTGTATTACATAATGTATACAACAAAGGTATAGGACACAGAAAGAGACAACAAAAATATGAACCTTTCATGGCAGAAGAAAAGATTTTATCCAAATACAGATTACAAAGGTGTCTAAGACATACCTGAGTATGGCATTGCTAAGAAGATTTACCATGATGGGTATTGCATGGATGTAAGAATCATTGAACCTCACATTCAACGATGCTGAATCATTTATCCTGTCATTTCAAAAAATAAAAAAATAAGAAACAGAAATGATATTATGCCTATACATATTTGAAGTGACCCTGTAATACAGGATATGCAAAGAATAATATGGAACAATCAAAGATCATTTACGTATATCATAAATCCCTGAAAACATAAAAACAAAAGCACTATCCTTTTCAAACAACAAGAAAAAAACGGCCAGCAGAAACTTACTTGTCTTCTGGAAAACGGCTAACATCCAAGGCAGTGAAATGAGGTCTGAGGTTATATAGTGATGTGAAATTTCCATCATACGGAGATAAGGACATTCCTGCGGAACTTAGAGTGTCCTCTAATTGTGTCAATGTATGTGCTGTGTTATTTTGTACAAGGGCACCTGACAACTCTTCACTATACATCCCTGAAAAATAAGTTAATATATTAGATTATAACCAAAAAATTCACCCTTGTGGATGCTTGTAAAAATTCATTTGAGTGTTTGCAGTTGTATGCATGAGCGTATGAATGAATGTCTGCCAATAAAGATAAGTAATGAAATACCGTTATTTACCTCCCATGACTATACACATCATGGTAATTTTGATGTTACTGAGCAGAAAGAGAGCATCTCTGGGTGGAAATGCTGAGATTTGATATATGATATATGATAATGAAATATATTTCATCTAGTGTTTAAAAATCAAGCTCTTCAACCTTTGCCTTCATAAAACTTTAAATGTTTTTTTTTCAGCTGGGGGACAAAGTGGAGGAAATGTAGCTCATAATGGTAAGTCCTTTTCCTCTCAATACCAACCACATAACTCACATGTGTTAAGATTCAACAGCTCATCTGTGGGTACTTTTACTTGCTGCGTGTCTAAAACAGCAATTGCACCAATGGTTAACCCAAGCGGGAAAACTATCAAGAAAAACATGGCCACCTTTTCTCGTAACAAGCTAATGAATCGAACCTTCAACATAGCCTTGTATGTTCTCCATGGATCTGGCCTGAAAGAAAAGAATATCTATGAAGTACATTTATCTTCCCTTTGTTCACTAGGACCATTTACATACTAAATCTAATTGTGAAAATGAATGTCTTGCATAATACGTAAACCATACATGATTCAGAGATTATTCTCAAAACAATTTTATCAGAGCATCCACTAACTGAAGGCTCTAATAATGGAAATATTTAATCATTCTAAAGGCAAAAAAAAATAATACTTTAAAGTGCAATGTATGCAATGAGCCATACTGTAGCTTACACATACCTGACTTCAACAGCATCAAGTGCAAAGCCTTCTTGGTTGTTATCTGGCACTTGGCCATTTTGGGCATTGGAGTTAATAGGTGATGTTGAATGCTGGGGTGAGGATGAGGTTAGTCTCTCTCTTACCATCTGGCTAATGTCGCCTAGAGACTGTTGACCTGTACTTTCATTTTCTTCACTTAAGGTTAAGAACACCTGGTAGGAAAAAAATAAAGTTTGGGATAAAAATCCAACCCAGAAGAAAAAGAAACATGTACAAGTTAGAGTCTATGTGTGAATATAAAATCCATCCCTCATGCTGCTGCATAATCACAAAAGCACATTGCGCTATACAGAGGACACACAAAATAAAAATTCACAAACATTATATGAACTTCTACTAGGAACTTTTATTACAACTGATTAAATAAATATGAGCCACATGAAGGAATTAAAATCTTTTCCACAAACCTCTTCCAAAGTTGTCATGGAGATGCCATAGCCTTCTACAACAGAATTCCCTTCTGCTTTCATATGATCATCCAAGTTTAGGAATAGTGTTGGAAAAGATTCTGCTGTATCAGATGGTAACAGGAAGGACATTTCTTTTCCATAATGCCTCATTAGTTGTGCATTACTAATCACAGACTGCACAATGTTCTGGATAATATTTGTATCACAGTCATCTGACACAACTAACCTGAAATAGAATTAGACATTTCTCACAATCAACTGTTTTAATCTTCCGATATAACTATACTAAAGTTGAATTCAAAATATACTCACCAAATAAAAATAAATATGTAACAATTACAATATCAATTTCCTTTAGTACAGTTCACCATTCATTAAATTTTGTAAGTTAATCCTATATCTAAACTCAAAGTACCTCTCACACGTACGTCAAATGATAACCCAGGCCAAATTTGTTTTTCAGGAACAGAGATGATCCACAACAGCGCAGCTTCCCTTTTGAAACGATAGCCTTCCGATCAGCTAAGATGTCTGCTTCATCCATAAAATGAGTTGTCAGTAAAATTACCTGAAAAAATATGATGCACAGGCATGAAGGATGAGTGATCCATCAGTACAGTATTAGGACAGCGTATGAGACTAACTTCACCCAAGTTAGGCAAACCATAAATATATTTCATATAAAGAACTTGAATTTCCTAGCTCACCTTGCCTTCCTTACGGCTCTTCAACAAACTCCAAAGCTTCCTGCGAGAGTAAGCATCAACCCCAGCTGTTGGCTCGTCCAAAAATATAAGCTTTGGGTCTCCAATCAAAGCTATTCCTATTGACAATTTCCTCTTTTGTCCACCTATAAAGGTAAGTTCAAATAATCTTATGCTTTGTAGGTTAGGTTGGGTTAGATTTGGTGTGGGAGATAAGGTTAGATTAGTTCAGATTAATCATTTACTAGTTTTCATCATACATATGAAGAGATGGTTAGCTTACAAGGTTTTTAAATCTTTCTATCAATTATCAGTTTTGGCTCCGGGAGGTTGGTTTGTGATTATTATTGAGAAATTACATCATTAAGCTAAGAACCAGATTATGGAATTTACATAAAACCTCTGCCAGTGAAGAGATGCATCAGTTTGATCAAAAGCTTCTCAGCATGACTAGAAGCAGCAATTTTGATTTTAACCCATTGCATATGGGAAAATGTTGCATTCACATTAGTATTGTTTAATTAAATGTTTCTGCTTCTGTGTTAGTGCTTAGCCACAAAAGAGTCAATTAGTAGATCTTGTAACCTCACTTTCCTTGAAATAATATGAAAACAATTTTTTCTTACTAATGCTATCATTATCATTACTATAATGTTATTGACATTACTAACCAGTATTAAATACTAGAAAATATTATCGAAAATCAAGGAAAAGGTTAAACAGGTGAGACAAGTAGTTCTCGTAACTGGCTCAATGGTGACATTGTACATGTGGAGCCATCTATATGTAAAAACAATTATTAAATGAAACACACAGTGGGCATGGCATGTACACACATGCCTTAAGCAAGTCACTAGTATTACTAAAAAAAGATGACAACAAAACAAATCAAATCATCAATTTACCTGAGAGTTCCACAGCCTTGGTGTCACCCTTACTTTTGAGGTCCACCTCCTGCAATGTCTGCTCTACAGTTTCCCCAACCTTATTGGAAGGGATACCCTGAAATGAATCAAAAATCATAATGACTGATAGCAATCCTTTGATCTATCAACTAAAAATTGGCTATTTTCATTTACCCTACTTGCATTTGAAATATATTTAGAATGATAGAAATCCAAAACACAGTTTGCTTACATACCCTAATTCGAGCATAAAAGCTGAGATGTTCTCTAGGAGTTAGGTTTAAGAAGATGATGTCATGCTGGGGACATACACCTGTTATTCGCCGAATGTCAACCAAGTCATTAGGATCACTGAAATAAGGACAGAATGACGGCCATATATACAAAAATCAATCTAAACTTAAAACACAGGTAAACAACTTTGCTTTTTGTTCAAAATCAAACAAATGTCAGAAAGTCTAAGAAATATTAAATACATTATGCCATCAAAAAAAAAAAAAAAAAAAGAAAAGAAGAAGAAGAAAAAAAAAAAAAAAATCTCAACCAAATTAATACGTGTCCATCATACATTTTATGACTACTTACAGAAATTCAGTACCAAAAAAAAAGAGATATACAAATTCTGTTAATCATAACAAATCTCACCTGATGTCCATGCCAAAAATAGATGCCGTGCCCCCTGTTGGTGCCGTCATTCCAGTGAGAATGTTAAATAGGGTTGTCTTCCCTGCTCCGTTATGACCAAGGATAGCAGTAATTTGTCCCTCGTAAACATCTAAACTTATACCTGTTGAAAATTGATTGAAGAATATATATACACATAATTGTATGTGTGTGTGTTGTGTGTGTGTGTGTGTGTGTGTGTGTGTGTGTGTGTGTGTGTGTGTGTGTGTGTTGTGTGTGTGTGTGTGTGTGTGTGTGTGTGTGTGTGTGTGTGTGTGTGTGTGTA
>NW_020872851.1:175942-178442 GCF_003789085.1 Penaeus vannamei
AAAAACTGAACTCAAATTGTAAGGTCGTCATAATATGAACATAAAATCTATGACAAGGGGAATGAAAACCAATTAATCTACACCTGGAAATGGAAGAAATAAAATAAAAAATATATGAATTTCTTTTAATCCTAAAACCTGTTCACTCAACTTTCTTGGTTTTCCAGATGAAGAAATTTATATGATTTGTATAGTAATGTTTTATTATAAGATTTACCAAAATATTACAGCATAGCATTTATGCTGAATACTTTATCTAATCAAAGAATGTAGTTTCAAAATAGCCCCAGAATCAGACTGAACAGCCATACATATGGTACAAAGCAGCACTTGATAATTTTTAAGGTTTAGGATAGACTGCATTAATTAGTTTTGACTATACAGAACACTTGATAAGATTTTAATAGTACTTTCCAGTATTTCCCATTTGCTGTAATTTCCAGGTTATCAATTACTAGATTTTAATAGTACTTTCCAGTATTTCCCATTTGCTGTAATTTCCAGGTTATTAATTACTAGAATTTATTACTCCAGGAACTACTTACTTAAATGCATCTACCAAATCTTCTTCTGTGCTGTAGTACTGCGTATAAAGAATTGTGGAATATTCAGCAGCTATAGTCTGTACATTGACCATAATGTCCTTTACCTAAGAATAAAAATGAAATTGTAAATAATTCAACTATACAGTAAAAGCAGTAATAACTGTGGTATATGTAGAATTAGTAGCAGTAATAAAAATTTGTAACTGTAGTAACATTTGTAAAATACCAATAGCAGAAAAAATAGTAATCTACCAAAAACTTTGCTGACACAGAGAAACTATCAATGCAAAGCTAATACCAAATTTGACAAATCACGGTAACATGTCACATAAGAAATCAACTTGAATCTCTAACAGGAAATTGGGTGAGCACTGAAAAGAACAATCAACCCTGTAACTATGCTAGGGTGTTTGCTATATGAAATCTAGACACAGACAGTATAAATGCATATGTATGCATTGGATACTAAAATATGATTGTTTTTATACCTTATCATTTTCAGGAGTTACATGGAGTGTAGCTCCATTTAGCCTTCCTTGCAGTATTTCAGTGAGAAAACCTGTTCCTTGTGGTGTCAGCACAGGATCAAATGTAGTGCTTCCAGTCGTAAGCCTTACAATTGCCAAAATTGCAATCCAATATAAGGGCATGAGAAATTCCTGGGACACAGAATAAATTCACCATTAATCACGACCCGTATAAGGAATGTAATCTTGTATATTTCAAAACTGAAAACATATATAATAAGCTGAAATTCTGCTTCATAAGAAAATCTAAAAATGTGTGAATTCATTACTTACTGTTATAGTCCTTCGACGGTCTCTGGCCTTGATAGTAAAATTACGAATGATGAGGGCTTTATACTGGTACCAGAAATTACCCTCTTCCGTTGCTCCATTTCCAGATGAAGAGGAGCCATTGCTCCAGGCCTCAGTAGCATCCCTCTCCTCTTGTGTTGACAAATTCATCACGGCCGTCATTTCTACCTCATTTCAAACAAATTTACATCTGGAGAAAGATGACATTGTTGTAATGAGTAAATAAAAAAGTATTGTTTCAATCTTATGTATGAATATACATGTACATCTCTGCTTTACTCATAAACTCTCATTTTCTTCCACTGTATTTTGAATATCCCAAAGAATAACAAACAATATTTGTTTAGGAGATTATCTGGAAATTGTTACCATGAGTGAGAGACCCATCCAGACTAATTCCCAAAACCAGGGTATAATATGAACCCAAAAACCTAACCTAACCTTTCCTAACTTCTATTTATTCCCTAGACAGGGGGTAACCCCCATTTACTAGCACTTCATGCCAACTTATAAAAAAAACAGTCCTTACGAACTCTGGCTGTGTGAGGGTGTTGTTAGTCTTTGACCAATGATACGCAGCAAACATTTCTGTCATTTACCGGTAAATAAGAGGCCACTGCATCTTAAACTATGTTGTTTCTTACCCTATTTCTTACACTCTTTAAGATGGCAATGCCCATTTCCTTCTATCTCTGCGTGTGGTTCTCAGTAACTTTACCAATTATCTTGAACAATTCCCTGATTGAAAGTATATCCTATAACCCACAAGAAACTCTTATTAACATGATAGAAAAAAGGATTATAAAATGAAAGCAAAACCTGGTTGAAATAAACATTCATATATCACAGATTAACTGTGCAAACATTACTTAAAATATTCACCCATTCATGATAGGAGCTCTCTGAGCCATACTGAACCTAATACTTAAGTGCATGTAAATGTTTAGAAGACATCTAAGTACCTGCCATTGGCTTCACACCACTCTTTATCTTTGGTACCTGTCCATATACCTGTAGCAAAGGCCGAGACACTTCCTTCATATACATGTAAAAAAGTTGCTTGGCTCCCTTGAGCTTTATTTTCAAATCAAGTACTCCACAACACCCTCACACAGCACAAGCTGTTAATGTCACATT
>NW_020872851.1:185942-197781 GCF_003789085.1 Penaeus vannamei
ATTCGGAAAATGGCTTTGTTGTGGTCGGAGGAGGAGGAGGAAGGCGAATATCTTCCTCATTTTTTATTCCATTTTCGCGTTTTCTCGCTTCCCTCGTCTACCTTTCGGTGTTAAATTGTATAGTGACGCATTAGAGTGTGTGGCCATGATGGTTTAGAGCGAAAGAACCACGGATGAGGGGAGATATGAGATCCGATTTGGTGATTTTGTGTAGAGGAGGAAGTGGTCTGTGAATATTCTGTTGTTTTTATTTCTTTTGTTTATTTCCCTTCTTCATCAACGATTCCTTCACGCTCATTTCCCTCCCAAGGATTCCGAAAACACCGGTGTAGACAACCAAGTGTTCTCCAGTGACCCGAAATGTCCCGCTGCCTTTTAAATGGAGGATTTGGGATTGAAGTTGCAAGAAAGAGCAATGGTGATGCGGCTATTCCTCCCCCTGTGGCTTGTGCTCTGTGTTGCACGGTTGCACAGGGTTATGCAATTGTGTTCGTCTGTTTATTGGATTATTTTGGGTGTGGGCCGTATGTCGGCGTGAAATATCGAATGCGAGTGGGGTTTTAAATGGCTGTGCTTTAATTATGAGGGTAATGGTGTGTGTTTGTTAAAGCTCTTATTAGTGTAATGGATTGCATTTTTGTATTTTTTCTCTTCTAAATTTTAGAATAAGAAATGTTTTTCACTATCATTCTAACTTGTAAGTCTTGGAATGTAACCCAGATTTCATGTATTTAGCATGATGAAATGCTCTTCCATGGTGCAATAATAACCAGTTGATAGAAACAGTGAGGTGTGGTGTTATTTCAGACCACTAGCAAATTACCCAGAACATATATGTTTAAACAAGCATTTTTATATCCTGTCATTATGCTTTTGATAACAACAAACAAATTATGCTGTGTACTCATGGGGGGGGGGGCAAAGTAGAACAGTGCTTGTGGTTTGTAAACAGCATGTGACTCCCTTGTACCAGATGGCTGTGAGCCCAGTGGTACCCTTTCAGAGCCAAAAATTCCTGTGTGTTGTCGATGGTATTCTGAGTCCTGTATGTCAAGGTTCTGCAGCCACACTTTGCCTGTCCGTAGAGCGATAATTGACTTGTTGTTTAGAGGAGTTTTGGGCTTCTTGAAAGGACCATGTGCTAGATTTCATGTGTTTTGAGAAAGGTAGCCTCGTATGTTCTAATTTCTTTCTCATGGATTTTGTTTGATATAGTGAAGTTTGTTCGACCACATTACATCTTAATAATGTATTCAAAAGGATTAATCTTGCTCCAGAACTCTAAATGATATCCAGTACTTGTTAATAGTAAATGAAAAATGACATTTTAATTAATGAGGCAGTAATTGTTTTGACATTTTCATTTGTCACCTGTAGTTATTCACTCTGATTACCTTGGGGAGTATTAAGACACTTAAACTGAAATACAGACAACTATAAGGATTTGGCAACCTGTTTATTGTTTTTCCTAAGTTATTCGCATGCAGTTCATGTGTCATGATGATGATGCTCTTACACAGTGGAAAGTTTGTCGTATCTTGGTATGAATATGCTGTCTTCATGCATGTTACCTTTTCCAGGTAACGGTGTCTTTTCTTCATAGATATATATACATTAGTTGTGAATTATTTTTGCAGCTTTTGCAAGTCAACCCTATGGAATTAAAGGTATTATTTTTAGGAGTCTTGGACAAGTTATTTTACCGAGGGATCACAAGTCAACCCTATGGAATCAAAGGTGTTATATTTAGGAATCTCGTACAAGTAGATTTTATGGAGAGATCAAACTTATCGTTGGTGACTTACAAGTGTGATGAAGTATTTGGTATTGCCGGAAGCCTTTGGAAACTAAACTAAAACTTGTGTTTGATCATTGAGAATTGCAGATTCATTTTACGTTCATAGAGAGAGGGAGGTAACGCTTTTAGTCATTAAAGATTTATTTTTACTCTCAGACGTGTGTGTGCGCGTGTGCGTGCGTGCGTGCGTGTGCATATGCATGTGCGCCTGCATATGTGTGTGTGCATGAGAGTGAGAGTGAATGTTCCTCTTGCATTTTGATGCTTGATTTTACTCTCAGATATATATTTGTGTGTGTGTGTGTTTGTTTGTTTCCATGAGAGTGAGAGTTAGTGTATCGTCTGAATGTTTCTTTTGCATTTTGATGCTCTATGTTGTATATCATATCAGAAAAAGATAAGTTTTATATCAAGAAGAATCTTGCTTTTGAGGTCTGAAATTGCTGCTTCTGATATCAGGTTGGACAAAATCTGCAGTCATTCTATTATATAAAGATTTCGAAAAATCCCATTGAAGCAAAAAAAAAAAAAAATCCTAATCTCTGTTGGCCTATGAAGATCTTGTTCGGTTTCCCTCTCGCGCGTCCTCTGTTAATGGCCAACGCATTGAGTTTGCGATTTCATTCATAACTAGGTTGACAACGCTGATAGTTCGTGGAGGATGGGTTAAGTTTGCCATCGGAAGCCCCCTCTATTGTTGTGTTTCATTGTGGTTTGAGATCCTGGAAATCCTGTGAATTATATGTCTCACGCTTCCTGTACCAGAGAGACTGTGCCAGAAGTCCACTTTTTTTTTTCTCTCTTCTCTCGACTTTTTATCCGGTTGCGACAAAAAGACGTACAGTTCTCGGATGCGTGTACTTAGGTTGGCCGACTTGGTGGGATTGGTCTCGTCTGTCGTATTTTTTTGTTTTGTTTCTTTTGTTGTTGTTTTTTGTTGTGTGTTTTATTTGACTTTTTAAATTGAGATCTGAAATGTTGTGTGTTGGAAAGGCTCGGGATCTGCACCCCCCCCCCTCAACCACCACCACCAAAGCGTGTACCAGGAAGGCAAACAGCGCGAAAGCTACAGCCGTGGTATGAATTTTGGCCTTCTGTGGTCTCTTCTGTCTTGATGGTGGATTTGGGCCGAGGGAGGGGAAGGGGGGGGAGGGGAGGGGAGGGGAGGGGGGGGGCAGAGCTGTTGGTAGGCTTCCCTTTGGAACTAAGCTTGTTGTGGGTGTGTGCCGTAAGGCCTACGAAGTGTGGGTATGTTTGTATAATGTGTGAGAGTGTGAGTGATGGGAGTATAACTGTCCTTTGCGATGACATTTACATTGAAGATGAGTGTTATAAGGAGAAATGATTATGTCTGAGAGAGAGAGAGAGAGAGAGAGAGAGAGAGAGAGAGAGAGAGAGAGAGAGAGAGAGAGAGAGAGAGAGAGAGAGAGAGAGAGAGAGAGAGAGAGAGAGAATCAAGACGAATAGTATCGTAGGGTCGCTATTATTTTCCACGAATCTCCGAAAGGTGACCACGTAGCCACTGAAATAGAAAAAAAGAGGAAAGAATGAAAGTAAATTCAACAATAAGGAACAAATGGGTTGAGTAATATCGGATCCAATAAAAATCAGGTCGTGCGATGAATTGACATTTACGGGAATTACGGGTAATGCAGTCGGTGCGTTAATTTTAATCGGGTCTCGTATGTGTCTGGAGTGAGCGTGCGTGCGTGCGTGCGTGCGTGCGTGCGTGAGAGCTACTGGAGGAGTTGTAGCTTCGCGAGTCTCGAGTGTTGTTATAGGATCTCCTTGCGTGTTTAGGACGGGGGGGGGATAGGGGAGGGGGGGGAAGGAGTGATGTAATACTTGCGGGTCGCGAGGCAGAAGAAGGCCCCTTGCAACCGTGCTGGTGGCAACATCGGTTCCCTTCGGCTGGCTTTGTATCCCGGTTGGTTACTTGGGGTGTTAGGGGGGGAAGGGGGGGGGCTGCTCCTTTGTCTCTTTGAGATCTGTTGCACTCCGTAAATGTGTGTGTGTGTGGTGTGTGTGTGTGTGTGTGTGTGTGTGTGTGTGTGTGTGTGTGTGTGTGTGTGTGTGTGTGTGTGTGTGTGTCAACAGAGAGAAAGAGAAAGAGAAAGAGAAAGAGAAAGAGAAAGAGAGAGAGAGAGAGAGAGAGAGAGAGAGAGAGAGAGAGAGAGAGAGAGAGAGAGAGAGAGAGAGAGAGAGAGAGAAAGAGAAAGAGAAAGAGAAAGAGAAAGAGAAAGAAAGAGAAAGAGAAAGAGAGAGAGAGAGAGAGAGAGAGAGAGAGAGAGAGAGAGAGAGAGAGAGAAGAGTGTGTGTAGGTAGGTAAGTGCAATTGTGCAAGCGGTTCGCTAGATAATCCAGATCTAACAAGCTGTCAACATCTCGGGATCTCGCCTATTTTTGGTGTCACGAATCCCCCCCGGGCGTTTTTTCTGGCTTCTCTCAACCCCCTCCGCCTTGTCCGTACGTAGCCTGAAGAACAGACAAGAGTTCTGTTCTGTTCTGGCCCCTCGTTCGCTGGCGCCGGCGTTCAGTAGATCAGTAGAACATTGGGCATAGGAGGAAGGTACTCGGGTATGTGTGGGGGGAGTAGGAGAGGGGAGGGAAGGGGGGTAGCATTCCCCGGAGGTCAGTAGGCTACGAGTCTAGGCCAGTGTCAGAGGCGCGAGGTGTGCCAGAACCGGCCGGGGGGGGGGGGGCGTCCAGCGATCCCGTGGCACCGGCAGAGCGAGGAGTGCCGCGTCGGGCCCCGGGCGGACTCGGAGGGACGCGGTCAGAGGGGGGACTTCTTCTTCTTCCTCCCTCGGTCGAAACTCCTTCTAAAGTATTCCTCTTTCTCCCTTTCTTTCGCAGAGAGAAGTGAAGCGTAGTGCTAAGTCCGGCTACATTCTACATCGGCTGATACGTCGCCAAGGTGAGGATTCATTTTTTTTTTTTTGTTTTTGTTTTTTTTTCTATCGACAGTGTTCGACAAATCATCATCATCATCATCATCATTCGACCGACAGTCTCTCGCTCTTTTTCTTCCCTTCTCGTTTCTTCGACCCTCTGTCATGGCTGCCTCCTTCCTCTCCCCATTTACCCGCGCGATTCCGAGCAGGGTTTTGACACGTGCCCAGGCGTGACACGTGGCCGGGCTTGACAAGCAGACCGGTAGGCAGACAGGCAGAAGAGAGGCAGCGGGTGGCACTGCGCCTGCCAGCCGAGCCAGCACGTGCCTCGAGCCGCGGTGCCATTCTTCGTCGCGAGGAACCCGCGGCGAGGCTCAGAGAAAACGGTAGATGGGCAAGGCGCTGGGGTACTCTTTAGGAGGGACGGGCAAGGGACACGCACACACGCGCACGCACGACGCACGACACTCGCACACGCACATACACACGCACACGCACATACGCACATGCACACACGCACAATGCACACACAACACACACACACACATACAACACACACACAACACACACACACACACACACACACACACACACACACACACACACACACACACACACACACAAAACACATACACACACACACGAATTTACGTACATGGAATTTGTATATGTGTGTGGAAGATGTGTATGTTTCGCACGCCCACCCACGCCCACACGCACTCACATGAAGGGCGCAAGCGGTATCCTCTTTTTCTCCTTTCCTTTTCTCTCCTCCCTTCCGTTTCCCTCTTCCCTCTCCGCTCCACTCTTCTTTCCTCTCCTTTCTTCTCCCTTTTCCTCTTTCCCCCTCCTTCCCTCGCTCTCTGCTTCTCTCCTCTCTATTGCCCATTCCCCTCTCTATCTGTCTATTATCTATCCTCCTCCCTCCCTCCCTCCCACTCTCTTTCTCTCTATATATTTTCTCCCTCCACCTCTCTGTCTCCATCTCTTCCCCTCCTTCTCCTCTCTCTCTCCTCCCCCTCCTTCCTCCCTCTCTCCCTCCCCCCCTCCTCCCTCTCTCTCCCCTCGCTCCCCTCCCTCCCTCTTCTCTCCCCCTCCCTTCCCTCCTCTCCCCTCCTCCCTCCCCCCTCCCTCTCTCTCCCTCTCCCTCTTCCCACCTGCCTCCTCCCCCCCCCCTCCTTCCCTCCCCGGACCCCGCCGTCCCCCGCACCGTCAGCGGCCCGTTACATGCACCTGCCTTTGTGAACCCGCCCCGCACGCCCATCCGAACCGTGCGGTCAGCCCGTGATGTCAGCAGCTCCCCCCTCGTTTTTTAACTTTCCTTTAAAAAAAAGTGGGGGGGGGGGAAGGTTTATAACTTTCCTTAAAAAAAGAGGGTGGGAAAAAAAGGTTTATAACTTTCCTTAAAAAAGAGGGTGGGGAAAAAAGGCTTATAACTTTCCTTAAAAAAGAGGGTGGGGAAAAAAGGTTTATAACTTTCCTTAAAAAAAGAGGGTGGGGAAAAAAAGGGTTTAAACTTTCCTTAAAAAAAGAGGTGGGGAAAAAAAGGTTTATAACTTTCCTTAAAAAAAGGGGTGGGGGAAAAGGAAAAAAAGGTTAAGGTTATAATTTCTTAAAAAAAAAGAGGGTGGGGAAAAAAAGGTTTATAACTTTCCTTTAAAAAAAGAGGGTGGGGAAAAAAGGTTTTAACTTTCCTTAAAAAAGAGTGTGGGGAAAAAGAGTTTATAACTTTCCTTAAAAAAGAGGGTGGGGGGTGGCTTATAACTTTCCTTAAAAAAAGAGGGGGGAAAAAAGGTTTATAACTTTCCTTAAAACAAGGCTTATAATTTTCCTTTCATTGTTCATTGTCTGTGTCTGTTGCATCTCTCGACGTCTTTGGTCCCTCGGTGTTCGTTTGCTCGCCTTCCGGGACTGACCTGGTTTGGTCTCCTCGCCTCCCCCTTTGCCGCACTCGTCACACAAGCGCCGCGCCCCGTGTCTTTGCCCTTGCTTCTCCCCTGCGTCTGCGTCTGCTCCTGTCCTGCCTCTTCCATCTCTGTGTCTGCCCTCCTGTCTGCCTCTTTCTGCTGCCTGCCTGTCCCTGTTTCTGCCTCTGTCTCTGCCCAAGCCCCTGTCCCTGTCCCTGTCCCTTCCCTCCCTGCTCTGCTCCTACACTGTGCTGCCTCTGTCTCTGCCCGCCCTGTCCCCCCTGCCTGTGTTGTCTGCCCCTACTGTCCCGTCCCTCCCCTCGTTTGTCACGGTTCTCTGAGGGATCGGCCGTGATTTGTTTGTTTATGTTTAGTGGATATATCTTTGTTTGTTTGTTTTGTTTGTGTGGATTCTTGATGCTGTCGGATTGTCGGCTTAGTGAGGGTATAGGTGGCCTTGTTTGATCGGAGGGAATGAGAGAGGAAAAGGAAGAGAGAGGAGGAGAGGGAGAGAGGGTGAGGGGGAGGGAGAGGAAGAGGAATAGAGAGAGGTGGAGGGAGAGCAATAGAGAGAGGGGGAGAGGGAGAGGGAAAGGAAAGGGAATAGAGAGAGGGGAGAGGAAGAGAAGAGGAGAGGGAGAAAATCGGAGAGAGAGGGGGAAGGAAGAGGAATAGATAAAGGGGGAAGGGATAGGAATAGAGAGAGGGGGAGAAGAGGAAGAGAGAGGGAAGGAATAGAGAGAGGGAGGGAGGAAGAGGAAGAAAGAAGAGAAGGGAAGGAGGAAAGAGAAGAGAGAGGGGGGAGGAATAGGAAAGAGAAAGACAGAGAGAGAGAGGAGAGAGAAGAGAGAGGAGTAGAGAAGAGAAGAAAGAGAGAGAAGAAAGAGAAGAAGAAGACAAATGCAGTCAGACAAAGAGAGGAAGGGCGCGAGAGAGAGACGTTGATAAGAAGCGAAGGGAAACGGGGAGCGCGGATTGAATATTAAAGCTGAAAGCACAACTCCCACGCCTCCCCTCTTTCCCTCCCTCCCTTCCTCCTCCCCTCTTCTTTCTCTCTTCCGTGTCCCCCTTTTCTTTTCTTCCGTGTCCCTCTTTTTCTTTTTTTTTGCCCTCTTCTCTCTTTTTCCTTCTTTCCTCAACTCCCTCCGCTTCCTCTCTCTCCTCCGCTCTCTTCCTTTCTCTTCTCTTTTCCTTTCTCTCTCTCTCTCTCCCTCCCTTCTCTCCTTACCCTTTTCCTGTCTCCCCCTCTCCTCCTTCTGAACCTTCCTACTTCCTTCCTTCATCCCTCATCCCTGCTCCTCCTCTCTTCTCTCCCTCTTCCCTCCTCCTTCTCCCCTCCTTCTCTTACCCTCTCCTCATCCTCTTTTCCTCCCTCCCCCCTTCTCCCCTCCTTGTCTTAACCTCTCCTCTTCCCATCTTTCCACCTTCCCCCTTCCTCCTCCTCCCCTTCCTCCCCTCCTTGTCTTACCCCTCTCCCTTTCCATCTTCCCCCCTTTCCCCCTTCTCCCTTCCTCCTTTGCCTCCCTTCGCCGTGTTTTCCCTGCGCGAGAGTGTTTGCGCTTGCATGCATGGTAGGCCACACATGAGCGTGACCACCAGCGAACAGTGGGTGAGGGGGATGGAGGGGAGGGGAGGGGAGGGGAGGGGAGGGGGGAGAAGTAGAACAGTGTCGACGCCGAGTGACGAGAATTTCACCGAGGAACAGCTACCTTGGCGTCGTGGTCTCGTCCACTGTCTTTCTCTTCTCCTCTTCTTTCTCCTCTCTCTCAATTTCCTCTCCCTCTTCTCTCTTCTCCTCTCTCTTTCTCTCTTTCTCATCTCTTCCTCTCTTCTCTCCCTCATCTCTCTCTCCTTCTCCACTTCTCTCTCAGTCTATCTCGTCTCTCTCGTCCCTCTCTCTCTCTCTCTCTCTCTTTTTTTCTTCTCTGCTTTTTTTTCTTTTCTCCTCTCTCCGCCCCTGTTTGCTTTGTTTTCTCCTTTTTATTTCTTTCTTCTTCTCCGTTCACTTCCTCTTTCCTGTTTTCACTCCTCAGGGAAATGCCAGGCCAGGGAAAGTTGATCGAAGAGGAGAGAGAGAGAGAGAGAGGAGAGAGAGGAAGGAGAGAGAGAGAGAGAGAGAGAGAGAGAGAGAGAGAGAGAGAGAAGAGAGAGGAGAAACGAAAGGTAAAACATCATCTTTTATCGGACGTGTGCTCATAACACCACTACCTTCCCCCCTTTTTTTCCCTCACGTTTTTCCCTGTCTCGCACCTCCCGCCCCCCCCCCCCCCCTCCCTCTCCCATTGGTTTTCCTCGTCAGCTGATCATCGCTGCTGCTGTGCTACCCTCCTCCTCCTCCTCCTCCGACGACCGTGGCATGATAATGATAGTGGGATGATTTCTTTTTATGATAGTGAATGATAGAAAGAAGTAGGGGTGGTCGGAGCATCGGTACGGTCGAGCGTCTCAGCCCCTTTGGTTTTGTTTTGTGCTTTTGAATTTTGGGTGGAGAATTATGAATGAGAATGGGAACCGCCTTCTTTTCTTTACCCTTTTGCCCTCCCTCGTTCGCTTCTTCTTCTTTTATGCATTCTTCTTCCTCATTCCTCGTTTTTCTTCCTCCTCCTATTCCTTCTCCTCCTTCCTCCTCCTTAATTACACTCCTCATAACCCACCTATCCTCGCCTTCTCCCTTTCTTCTCAATCATCCCCTTACCTCTCCCATCCCTCTTCCCTCAAATCCTCTCTGCTCTTCTCCTGCCTCTCCGTCTCTCTCTTCTCCTACTCCTCCTCACTCCATTCCTTCCCTTCCTCCTCCTCCTCCTCGACTCCTTCCTTCCTCCTCCTCTCTTCTCTCTCTCCTCACTTCCTCCTCCTCCTCCTCCTCCTCCTCCTTCCCATTTTCCTCCTGCTTCTCCTCACTGTCCTCTCATCACCATCCTCTTCTCTCCACCACCCAATTTCCGTGTTTGTTTTCTCTTTTGTTTTCCTTTTTTTCTTTTTTTTATTGTGCTCGTGGCGAGCAGATAACGATTGTTAAGATTCTTACGAGATAGGGGCCTCTTTTATCATCCGTCCTACGTGGTCTTAATAAGGAAAGGCTGTCGGGGATGTTATTGCGCCATTGGCCAACTGTGGCCATAATTTTTTTTCACGTCTTCTCTTCTTCTCTCTTCTCTCTATAATCCCTTTTCCTTTGTCTGTCTCTTTTCTCTCCGTCTCATCCGTCTATCTTTCTTTCTCTCGTCTCCTTTTGTCTGCTGTCTCTCTCTGTCCTGTCCTCTCGAATCTGCTTCTCTCCTTTGTCTTCTGTCTCTCTCCTACCTCGTATCTCTTCTGTCCTCTCTTCGCTCTTCATCAGTCCTTCGCTTCTCCGTCTCCTTCTCTCTCGTTCTCTCTCTGATTTCGTCCCTCTCTCTCTCTCTCCGTCTCTCATCTCTCTTTTGTCTCTTTCTTCCTTCTCGTCTCTCCCTTCCTCTCTATCTCTCTCTCTCTCATCTCTCCAAACTATCCCCTATCTTTTTACTTTATTATCGTATGTACACTGTTTTAGCACATTTTACTTGACCCCTGTCCCTCTCCTTCTTCTTTTCTTTCCTCCTTTACCTTTTCGCTCCACTCCTCCTCTCTTCCTCCTTCCTCCACTCCTTCCTCCTCTCCTCTGCCTCTCCTCTCCCTCCTCTTGTCCTCGTCCTCATCCTCCTCTCCTCCTCCTCCTCACCGCTCCTCCCGCTTCACTCCTCCCGCCATCCGCATCAAAATAATGCTCCTTTTCAGACTGATATGCGATTGGTTTTCCCCCACCTTGCATTTGTATAAGATAAGATTGTGGCTTATGTGAAACACGTGCTTTTGATAACTCATACCGAGCTGATAAGACGGGGAGAAGAGAGAGAGAGAGAGAGAGGAGAGAGAGAGAGGAGAGAGAGAGAGGAGAGAGAGAAAGTAAGAATCAGATAAGAATTATTCAGAATTTTAACACACTACGAAGCTAAATGCCGCCATGGACGTACGCCGTTCCTGACCGCCCCCAGGCCTCCGACTCCGTCGCTGCTGCGCCGTCACCCATGACATCCCCGTTTCGGCCATAGCAAAACAGCGCGTGGAAAAACCGCAGGAGCGCACCAGGACATATGTAGCGCTGCACCGGGGCGGCAGACACCGCAGGTGCACCCGGCTGCGTGCGGGCGGAAGGGGAGCGTGAGGAGCGCAGTTGGGGGGGGGGGGGGGGGAGGGTGACGAAAGCAGGCTCGCCAGGGCCGGAAGTGGCGTTTTGGAAAGTTTCAAGGGTGTCGTTCGGGGAGATGCGGGCCGGGATAGGGAAGGCGATGGGTGAGCCTACACACTGGGGTGGAATTGATTGTGCTGGGGGGGAGGGGGAGGGAAAAGGGGAGGAGGAGGGGAGGGAGGAGGGAGGGGGAGGGTGAATGGCTTGACGGAAGAGAGGGAAAGGAGAGAGGGGGAAGGCAGGGAGGAGAGGAGAGGATGGGGAGGGAGCAGGGGCAGGAGGGATGGAGAGGAGTGTAGATTTGAGGAAGGGAGCAGGGAGTGGGTTGAAGAGAATTGAGTAGTGTTTGGAGTTGTTAGAGATGGACAACTGTGGGGCAGGGGGAACAAAAGTAGAGGAGTATTATTTGATTAGAAAACCAAAACTAAATGGTACTTTGATAATGATGAGTATGATGATGATATTGATAAATATATTGATAGGTGGATTTAAAGGATAAGAAAAAAGGGATAGTTACATCAATTTTGGAAATCAGTAAAAAGTAAAGTAGATAATATGATGATGAAAGTTATGATGAGAACGACGACGATGATAAGAAAAGTAGAAAGGGAAGGAACATACAAGATAGAATTTAAAAATAAGAGAGAAAAGAATGGAGAATGAGCGTTGTGGCTGCTCTTCTTGCTTAGATTTTTAGTGGAATAGACCGTCTTTGCTGTGAAGGAGGTTAGGTCGGTGGGCTCGGTTCCCGTATTTTAGGAAATATTGAAAGGGGGTTGGGGTGGAGGGGGAAGCCTAGGACGTAGAACAAAGCCCAGGGGGGCTCGTTAGGTGTTGTTTTTTTATTTGTCACTCTTCTTGTGAATAACTTTGTGTAACAAGAACCGTTATTAAACAGTATAGTGTATTTTTATTTATGTACAATATATGGCATACATTACATTCTACATTGGATACATACATACATGGCATCTATATTCATAATATATATAACATACATGACATACATACATACATGACATACATCATACAT
>NW_020872851.1:210381-212881 GCF_003789085.1 Penaeus vannamei
TTCAGTTAGTTAAGTTTGGCTAGTTTAGGTTGCTTAATTTAGGTTTGATTGTTATTTTAATTAGATTAGGTTTTTAAGTTACGTTTGGCCAGGTTAAGTTATGTGGGATTGGTTGAATTGGGTTTGGTTAGGTTAGTTTACGTTTGGACAGGTTAGGCTTGCTTAAATTTAGTTAAGTTAGCTTGGATTAGATTACTTTAGGTTGGGTAAGATAGTTTAAGCTATGTTAGATTGGTTTAATTACATTAGGCTATTTTAGGTCTGGTAGGATAGGTTTGGTTAGGTTACGTTTATTTTGGTTAGGTTTTCTTAGGTTGGTTAGTTTAGATTGTTTAGGTTAGATCAGGATAGGTTTAGTTAGGTTAGGTTTGGTTTAGTTATTTTTGGATAGATCGGTTAGTTTAGTTTGGTTATGTCAGGTTTGGCTAAGATAGGTAAGGTTTATTTAGGTTGGGTTTCATTAGGTTAGGTTAGATTTGATAAGGTTATATCAGATTTGGTATCTAGCAAACCTAAACTAACTAAACCTAAGCTAACCAAACCTAACCTAACTGACCTATACTAGCCTAAGCTAAGCAACTTAACCTAACCAAAGCTACTTTATCCAACCTAACTCAGCCGAAACAAGCGCAATCTTACCAAGCCTAACATAATCAATCTAACCTATCCAAGCTAAGCTAACCTAACCCTACCTAACCAACCTAAACTAGCCAAATTCGATGAACCTAACCTAACCGCTTTAACCTAACCTAACCTAACCTAACCTAACCTAACCTAACCTAACCTAACCTAACCTAACCTAACCTAACCTAACCTAACCTAACCTAACCTAGCCAGCATAACCTAACCAAACATAAAAAAATCTAGCTTAAACAACATAAACTAAGCTAATCTATCCAAACATATTCTTTCCAAACCAAACCAAACGATAACCTAACCAAACTTAGTCTAACTAACCTTAAGTAAACCAAACCTAACCTAACTTAAATAAACCTAACCTAACCTAACCAAACCTAGAATAACCTAACTAAACCTAACCTAACTTAAACAACCTAAAGAAACCTAACCTATCCAACCTAGAAAGAAACTAACCAAATCTAACCTAACCTCACCTAACGAAACCTAAACAACATAGACAAACATAAGTTAACCATCCTAAAGAAACCTAACCAAACCTAACCTAACTTAACCAGACCTTATCTAACCAAACCTAACCTAACTTAACCAGACCTTATCTAACCAAACCTAACCTAACTTAACCAGACCTTATCTAACCAAACTAAACTAATATCACCTAACCAATCCAACCTACCCTATCCAAACCTAACCTAACCAATTCAAACCTAACCTAAGAAAACCCAAACCATCCAAACCTAATGTACCTACACCTAACCTAACCAAAGAAATTAAACCTAACACAACCAAATCTAACACCTACACCAAACCTAACCAACTAAAACAAGCCAAACCTATCCATCCTAACTTAACCTAACCAAACTTAACTAAACCTAACCTAACCTAACGTAACCTAACCAACTTGGAGCAAAGCAACTTAAATAATCCAATTTAATCTAACCAAACCTAACCTAACCAAAAAACCCAACCTAAACTAACCTAACGAAATAAAACTAACCTAACCTGACCTGTGCTAATGTAACCTAACCTAACCAAACCTAACCTAACCAAACCTAACCTACCCAGCCTAAATCAGCCTAACTTACCCGAACCTAATTTAACAAAAATAAACCTAACCAAACCTTACCTAACCTATCGACACCTAACCAAACCTAACAACGTAACCTAATCAAACTTAACCTAACGACACCTAACCAAACCTAACAACATAACCTAACCAAACTTAACCTATCCGAACCAAACCTTTGCTAACCAAACCTAATCCAACTTAACGAAACAAAACTTAAATTGATGAACTCAAACTTAGCCAAAGCTATACTGACCAAAGATTAATGAAGGTTGGTTAGGTTAGCTTTGGCTTAGTTAGATTAGGTTAGGTTAGGTTAGCTTTGGCTTAGTTAGATTAGGTTAGGTTAGGTTAGCTTTGGCTTAGTTAGATTAGGTTAGCTTTTAGTTAGGTTAGGTTAGCTTAGTTAGATTAGGTTAGGTTAGGTTAGCTTTGGCTTAGTTAGATTAGGTTAGGTTAGGTTAGCTTTGGCTTAGTTAGATTAGGTTAGGTTAGGTTAGCTTTGGCTTAGTTAGATTAGGTTAGGTTAGGTCCTGTTAGGTTAGTTATGTAAGGTTAGTTTAGCTTGGTTAGGTTAGTTTGGTTAGGTTTGGTTTGGTTGATTTGGATTTGGTTAGCTTAGGTTCGATTGGCGTAGGTGTGGTTAGGTTAGGTTAGGTTAAGTTAGTTCAGGTTTGGTTAGGTTAGATTAGATTTGGATAGGTTTGATAAGGTTTAGTTAGGTTGGTAAGGTTAGTTAAGCTTTTGTTTGGAAAGGGTTTGGTTACGTAAAATTACGTTTGGTTAGCTAGTTTAGAT
>NW_020872851.1:215381-217881 GCF_003789085.1 Penaeus vannamei
TTAGTGCCAATAAAACAAAGCAATATAGTCTCAGTGTATTCATTCTTTAAATCAGAAGGGTACATATGTGAAAGATATGGACATGCTTATTACATACGAATGACAAAAGAAATAGTTAAAATACAATTTGTGTTCGAAACATTGCCAGTACCAGAACAGTACCCTTTCAACGGTGTTTGCTAAACGTGTCCATGATGCATCATCTACAAACCATGCAATTCACTCCCTCGGGAAGCAACAGCTAAAGGGCCTCTTCGGGACCGCGAACCAAACCCTTAACGAAAGCGCCTAACAGCCTGGACCGGGCACTTGCTGCCAATCCCACTTAGCGTGACGTCATTATTGTGGCTCCACCCATCGTCTGTAATGTGTCTTTGCAGAGAGTAAAGTCTCTTGTTGCATTTCCGAAATCCCTAACACTTTGATACTCTTTGGTCATCTTCTATTTTCTAAACATGGGACGTCAGGACTTTGGATTGGCTAGCGAGTATACCGCTGCCAGGCGCAAAACAGTGAAACTTTCCTACACCTCAGACTACGCACGGTGCTGTGGGAATCACATCTAGAATGTGCATATAATCGAGTGGCTTTCTCTCTTTCTCTCACTCTCTCTCTTATACTCCCTGCCTCCTTTCCCCTCTCTCTCTCTCGCTCTCACTCTCCCTCCCTCTCTCTCTCTCTCTCTTTCTCACTCACTTTCTCTCTCTCTATCTCTCTCTCACTCTCACTTGCTCTCTCTCCCTCCCCCTCTTTCTTTCCCTCCCTCCACTCCCCTCTCTCTCTCTCGCTCTCACTCTCCCTCCCTCCCCCCCCCTCTCTCTCTCTCTCTCGGCAATATGAATAAACATGACTACACCCCCCCCCCCCGAAGCTGGTTAAAGTTCAACAAAAATGTCAATATGACATAGGAATATCCATTCATAAATTCATATAGGGTGACTATCCTCATAGTTTATGCCCCTGGAAATAATTGGTAACAAAATGGTTATTCAAACCAGATATATTAACTCTGCACATCAAAAGGTCATACACAGAAACAGGACCGAGGACACAATATCTGGATTAACCTACCAAATTAGAAACATCTCTAACCTGATTACTTTCAGAATAAAATTAAAGGAGCATCTTTTGAATTGTCAGTCACATCAAACATTTAAAAGCAAAACCAAACCATCTATCTTTATTTCGAATGATGTGGCCAATTTATTTGATTTTGTATATATAATTCTCCTTGTAATAAACGATATTATTTTTAGTTATTTTGTATTGCTATGCAATGTAACTGCCTAAGAACATTGCAAATAATGGAATTAAGTGTTTCTCTCTCTCTCTCTCTCTCTCTCTCTCTCTCTCTCTCTCTCTCTCTCTCTCTCTCTCTCTCTCTCTCTCTCTCTCTCTCTCTCTCTCTCTCTCTCCCTCTCCCTCTCTGTCTCTATATTCAGTCATCAATATTTCTTTATATTTATTCTCCGCATATTTTCACTTTTCCTTGCCTGTTTTCATTAATAGCCTGTTGTAATGACCATGTAGCAACAATGCAATTCCACAAATATATCAAGTAATTACATGCAGGGCAGTTCGACTCTTGATAAAAGAAATATGCTTTCATCACACTTCGCTTCTTGCGCGGTGTCAATGTTTTCTAGCAGTGTCCGAATGCAATCACATGGTAAATATTTGATTTTTAAAGACCTGTAGTCAAAATAATATTCACGGATAATCTAAAGCTATAATTCCTTTGAGTTTTACTTAATATAAGGCAGTGTTGTCCAAACTGGGGTCCGCAACATAGATCATAAGGGTTCGTGAACAAACACGGAACACACACGCCAGACATGAACTTGAGTATTTTTTAAACATTTTGTTATTAAATCATCTTTTTATTCGTGTATTAAATTCGAATTTATTGACCAACATAATTAGTATATCATTTGCATTACCCAAAATTATTAATGCATATTAATACAAGAAGGTAATAAATGGTACAACAGGTGAAATTATAAGATATTTACAATATATATATATATATATTTTTTTTGTATACGATGCTGAAGTCTACGGATTCTTTTTGGGACGCGGTGTTTATGCCTGGAAATGGTGCAGATTTATAAGGAGTTTTCATTTTGTTTGAGCTTGTAAATTTTCTTTGGAATATTGTTGCAAAGAGATATAAAAACATTAAGATTACAACCAGCACTGGTACTGTCGCCTGTTTAGCAATGTATTTCCCCTATTAGAATGAATTATTTCAACTGGCATCTGTAGTGATGGACGAAACTGTCACACATGCGCAGAGGCAAGGTGGCCGAGCCTCTCCTCGACCAGATGATCGACTCCGCCTCTACAATGATGTCATGAACTCGAAACGCCCGGCATCGAGCCCGGGACGCGACCGCGTCTGGGGCATTGGCTGGGACGTCCCTAGTTTACTGGCACAAAGATGATGCTCTTTGAAACATATTTGCCCATTACATGCACATTATTGGAACCTGTTCACACA
>NW_020872851.1:230381-240869 GCF_003789085.1 Penaeus vannamei
TGGTGGCAGGAGCTTGATGACTTCCACGTGTCCATACTGAGCGGCTCTGTGCAGGGGAGCGAATCCTGGAAAGGGGAGAAACGTGTTTACTTTCCTATTCCGGAAGAAAGATAGACCATGAAAAGCAAAAAAAAAAAAAAAAAAAAATTCAATTGTGTTCCTGAATGAGCTTTGTGGTGTTAGTGTTCAGAAGACAATTTCAAAAAGTGATTAGGGGAACTTCTTGCAGCTATAGGGACACAAGGAATGGTATTCAAAGTGCACCAAAATTTAGGGAAATTCTAGAGAACAGGATGTAATGACAGTGTAGCCCATCTATAACGACTTAATCAATGACACGTTGGGCACAGAACCAACGATTTATACATTACAGAACAGAGTTTCGCCTTTTAACTTAAAACCCAACTGCTGAAATCCATCCCTTTGGTATCAGAGTAAGAGCCGAAGCAAATTCACTTTAGTTGAAAAAGAATTACTACGAGGTCGGGTAAACGTGATGCTCCACACATATGAAAACTTACCTTCACTCTTCTTCTCGTCGAGGTCCGCCCCCTTGCGGGCCAGGGTTTCAACGACGGCGACGTGGCCATTGAGAGACGCCAGGTACAAAGGAGTGCTTCCTGGAAAAGGGAGAAAGATAATGTTTCCACTTGCGGAAGACAGGCCATTAGGGAAAGAAAATGCAGAACGAGGAATGCGGAACAAATAGGAAAAACTAGATACATAGTATATGGGTATAGATATAGATATACAGACATATAAACTGACATACAAACACAAAAGCACGCCCAGACACCTACGTTCATATATACATATACATTATATATATGCGTGTGTGGTGTATATATATATATATGTATGTATATATATATATATATATATATATATATATATATATATATATATATATATATATATATATATATAGAGAGAGAGAGAGAGAGAGAGAGAGAGAGAGAGAGAGAGAGAGATTGATATACGGATGTGTGTATGTATGTATATATGTGTCTGGAGATGCTTACACACACACACGCATATATATATATATATATATATATATATATATATATATATATATATATATATATATATATATATATATATATATATATCATATACATACATACATACATATATATATACATATATATATACATATATATATATATATATATATATATATATATATATATATATATATATATATATATATATATATATATATATATATATATATGGGAAGTACATCGCAAGCGATGAAGACGTCATTGACGCTTCATATGGGATCACAAGCCAAAATTTGAGGCACAGATGCGTCCACACTCAAGACATGCTACAGTAGTTTGCGGGACCGGTCTCCTCTCCTTGCGAGCTTGGCGCTTCTGGTCTAGGTTTTGAAAGCGCTTTTTTCTAAGGCATTGACTCCCTTTTGTGGACAGCCAGACGCCAGGCACTGCGGTCAGGCAAGAGTTCCCCAGCCCTGAAATGGGATACCACAGGCTACAAGGGAAGTTTTCAAGCAGTCTTTGAAGCGCTTGAGTCGCCGTCCGATGTTTCTTGCATCAGAGGCCAGTTCAGAGAAGAAGACCATCTTGGAAGGTGCGAGTCGTTCATCCATATCACATGCCCAACCCACCTCAACTGTGCTTTCGTGATGAGCGCCTTGATGCCAGGCATGTCAGCTCTGCGAAGTCCTTCTGTGTTGGAGATTCTTTCGCCCATGATCTTGTGCAGGTATCGGATATGAAACTGATCCAGAGCTCTCAGTTGTTTCCTATACAGCATCCAGGTTTCACAACCATAGAGCAGGGAAGTGGTAACAACTGCTCTATAGACTGCCAGCTTGGTGTGAAGCATGATATTGAGTTCTCCCTACACTCTACTTTGGTTCTGGCCTTCACACGCCTCAAGTCAAAGAAGTGGCCATCATATCTGTAGCGGATAGTGATTCCTACATCGGTGTTGGACAGTGCAGAGAACAGCATAGTGGCGAGCATGAGGCTGAACGGAGTTGGCGCCAAGACATAGCCTTGTTTCACTCCATTGACACTGAGAAAGGGTTTGACACAAATCCATTTTCCACTACATGGGCCATCATACGGTCATGGAATGATCTGATGATCTTGATGAACTTTGATGGACAGCCAAGTTTGGAGAGTATGGACCACAGACCCTCACTACTGACGATGTCAAAGGCCTTCGTTAGGTCAACGAACAGACGTATGGATTCTGGCACTTCTCTTGCAGTTGGCGGAGAGCAAACATCATGCCAATTGTTCCCCTGTCGCTCCTGAAGCCACACTGGCTCTCTGAGACAACATCGTCCAGCAAGTGGTGAAGGATGCGATTCAGGATGATGTGAGACACGGTCTTCCCTGCAGTGCTCAACAGTGAGATGTCACATGATGCTCTGTCGCCTATATTCTTGTGCAGGTGAATGATGTTGTCCATGAAGTCCTGAGGCACTGATCCTGCCTCCCAAAACTGCTGCATCAGCTCAGTGAGCTTGACTGCCATAGCCTATCTGGAGTTGCTTGATTGCTTTCCGGGTTTCCTCCAGTGTCGGAGGGTAATCAAGTGATGTCAGGACCAGACGTTAAGCCATGTTCAGGATTGCTTGCTGGTCTATCTGGGATGGTCTGTTCAGGAACTGACTGAAGTGGTCACACCACCGCTGTACGATGTCACTCTTCTTAATGAACAGAGTGCCATCAGCTTATCGAACAGGTGCCAATGGCATTGGAAGAGGGTCCATACACAGTCTCCAAACTATCAAAGAACTTCTTAGAGTTGTGCTCGTCTACATACTGTTGTAACTATGCAGCCTTGGCCACCCACCACTTGTCCTTCATCTGTCGTATGGCAGTCTGGACCTTGCTTCTGAAGTGATTATGCTTAGATGTTGACTCCTTGTCATTGAGCCAGCTGTTGTAGGCTTCTTGCTTCTGTTTGAGCAGGCTGGTAATCTCTGTGTTCTTGCTGTCAAACTAGTCTTGGTGTTTCCTCTTCGGGTGTCCAAGTGTCAGTTTGGCTGAGTCGTAAACTGTGTTCCTGAAGTTGGCCCAAGCTGCCTCTGGATCTTCTTCAGCTGGAAAGCTACAAAGCCGGTCTGCTAGGTTGGTTACAAGGGCTTCCTTGGGTCAATGAGTCTCTGGACATTAAACTTTTTGATGTCTGTGCCTGCTGGCGATGGATGAGGAGAGCCTGCCTCAGCAGTAGTGTCAGTCCAATAGTCTGCTCCTCTCATTACCCTCGTAATTTGTACATCTTGAATGTCATGGCGCCTAGTAACCACGTAGTCGATCAGGTGCCAGAGTCTGGAACGAGGGTGCCTTGTGGATGTGTGGTAGCTGGAACAGGGTGTTGGTGATGGTCAGACCATGGTCAGCACAAAGCATAAGAAGCAACTGGCCATTAGAGTTCTCCTGGCCCACTCCAAGTCGTCCAATGACCTCTGGCCATGACACGAAGTCTTTGCCCACACGAGCATTAACGTCCCCAAGCAACAGGAGCTTGTCACCTTTTGGAGCAGCGTGTAACAAGTTTGAAAGGTCCTGGCAGAACAACTTCTGCTCATGGGTGTACGACATGGGGGCATACGCACTGATGGTGTTAGGTGCTTTTTTCCTTTGAGGGGCAGTCTCATCGCTGTCAGACGATCACAGGTTCCCTTTGGTAAAACTAGTTTTTTTCACAAAGGTACGTATGTCAAAGCCAACTCCTGCTTCTCTGCATTCCTCATGTCTTTTCTGAATAGAAAAAGGTATATCCTATCACTGTGATTTTGCCAGAGTGCCAGGCGTGTTTCACTGAGAACAGCAATATCATTGTTGTATCGCTGAAGTTCTAGTCCCACGAGTGCTGTTCGTCGCTTTGGTCTGTTGCTGTTCTTGTTGTCCATGAGAGTCCTGATGTTCCAAACTCCAACACATAAATGGCACTTGTAGGTAGATATTCCATCCTGTGATGTTCTTTGTTTCGACCACATTTCTAGATGTCCAGTCAGCTGCGGTATGCCTACAGGATGGAGTATGAGGCAAGCTTTCTTTAGGTCACCTTTTCTAGACCTTCCCTCTGAGGAGGGAGCACTGCTGTCTGTCACCATAGTGGCTGCCGAACACTACCTTGCCCCAGGTGAGTAGAGAACGACCATCCTGCCCTGGTCGCCTGAGTGCAAGTCTGTGACTAGCAGATCCTAGTGTTATCTTACACCTGCCACCGTCGCCAGTGGAGTCAGTGAACGGTGTCACTGAACCCTGGGCGAAGGATGCGTGGAGGCCGTGGGTTGCCCGAGCACCACGACCCGCCTTTCAATCCAAGCTGCTATAGTCAAGAGGGATGCAGGGCATAACGTCTCAACCACAACTGGACCGCAGGAGCAGTCGGATAGATGATGGAATTCAACATCAAACCGCTGAGGGGCTCCACTCCGGATTTTCTGTAGGGGTTTACTCCCTTGGCCTTTGCCTTTCCCAAGACTACCTGCGCACACACACACACACACACACACACACACACACACACACACACACACACATACATATATATATATATATATATATATATATATATATATATATATATATATATATATATATATATATATCTACGTACACACAAACACACACACACAACCACACAAACACAAGTAATACACACACACAACACAAACGCACAACAACTCAACAACCACACACACACAAACCAAAACACCAAACACAAAACGCACACACACTCACACACACACACTCAACCAAATACACGCACACACACGCACACACACAACAACACACAACACAACAAATACACACACACAAACAATACACACAACAACAAACACACAAACACACATACACACAACACAACCACACACACACAACCTAATACACACACACACACAACACAACACACACAAATACACACACCACAACACACACAACCAAACACACACACAACAACAACCAACACAACCAAATACCACACATACACACACAACATACACACAACAACACACACACACACACACACACACACAACCACACACACCACACACAACAAAACACACACACACACACAAGCAGACTCGTTTTTGTTTGTGCTCATATATAATGTTCGTATATGCAGGACACACACCCTTACACATATATGTATATATGTATGTATAGTCTTGGTAAGTAGTAAGTAGTAGTAAGTAATAGTAATAATAATAATAATAATAATAATAATAATAAATAATAATAATAATAATAATAATAAGTAATAATAATAATAATAATAATAAGTAATAATAAGTAATAAGTAATAATAATAATAAGTAATAAGTAGTAAGTAGTAAGTAGTAAGTAGTAGTAAGTAGGTAGTACTTTGATGCCCTTTGGGATACAATGTTTGATCAGTTATGGATTTTGTGAGTTGCTTTTATTTTCATTATTTTTGTTCACTGTGAGACGAAATGAGCAAAAATAAGGTCCTCTCTGACCAGATGCTAGGCCAGGCATCTATATGCATATATATATATATATATATATATATATATATATATATATATATATATATATATATATAGAGAGAGAGAGAGAGAGAGAGAGAGAGAGAGAGAGAGAGAGAGAGAGAGAGAGAGAGAGAGAGATTAATGAAGAAAGATACTGCTGATGCTGCATTCAAAGGACGGTGCTTTATTGAATAACAATGTTCTTTAAGGGGGAGGGGGGGAGGGAGGAAGGAGTTGCCTTATCTTCCCTCCTCCTAATAAACTCAGGGTAATCCTACCCAGGACCGAGTGTAACCGCCCTTTCAAAGGCCCGGTCACACTAGTCTATTCTGACCAGGAATCCCATTACAGAGCGGAATCTTTCCAGCGCTTCCAAGTAATTATATCTTTTCCGGAAATCTCTCTCCTGTTCTGGCCAGGAATGAAAGACTGACACAGCGCTGGAATGATTCCGCTCTGTAACGGAATCCCAGGTCTGAATAGACTAGTGTGACCGGGCCTTTGAAAGGGCGGTCACACTCAGTCCTGTGTAGGATTATCCTGAGTTTATTAGGGGAAGCAACTTCCTCCCTCCCCCCCCTCCCCGTTAAAGAACATTGTTATTCAACAAAGCACTGTCCTTTGAATGCAGCATCAACAGTGTCTTTCTTTCATTAATATTCTCTCTTTCTCTCTCTCTCTCTCTCTCTCTCTCTCTCTCTCTCTCTCTCTCTCTCTCTCTCTCTCTCTCTCTCTCTCTCTCTCTCTCTATATATATATATATATATATATATATATATATATATATATATATATATACCTGGCCTCATCGAGAATGAAGCTCGTGTGTCTAAATGCCATCGAAAAATAACGAAATCAGTAGAAATGTCTTGCCATTAACGGATGAGAAAAAAGTGGAAAATAGACGTATTCAATACCTTATTAGCCATAATAACTTATATAAAAATCTACTGATGAATGAAAAGAGTTGATATCCATTGAAATTATCATTTTTCTTGGATATGTTTTGGTTATGATTATCCTTCCCTCAAATTACAACAGCATTAATGACTGCAGTAAATCTGAAGGGTTAGGAATCTTAAGCGAAAGGGTTTCAAAAGGTCAGCAAATATGTCTATGTTATGCGATGCCTATGCAAATATTTATGAAAGTAATCTCTTAGTAGTAGTGGTAATCTAGCAACAAGATAAAAATAATGATATCAGCAACTATTATGAATACAATAAGTACTAATATAATCATCATATATTTCTATTAACAACCATGGTAATCAAAATGTATGCAATGAAGAGACTGATAATAATAATACTGATAACAATAAAAATAGTAATTGTTCTTATTATTAGATTTATTATTATGTTGATAATCATGGAGGGTTAAGCAGTAACATGACTGAAAAGGGGGGGAGGCAGGGTTGAGGGGGAGAGGGACTGGAGAAGGGAGAGGCAAGGAAGAAGGAAATAAAAAGGAAGGTTGCGGACAATGCGAGGAAAAGGGGAAAGCGAGGCGAGGGTGGAGGGGAAAGGGATACGAGGGAGGAAGAGTGAGAAATGAGACAGAGGGAAATAGTTCTAAACATAAGGACTCGTGCAATATTAAAGGCCGTCTTCCTTTCTTTCTCTTACAGTCAACTAACTGCATATCGAGTTATATCAGTTAGAATATGACAATGGATGCGATTCTTAAAAAAAAAAAAAAAAAAATGAAATATTACTCCTTCAGAAATATGAAGCATTTCCTACAGATTGTTACATTGAACTACAGAACTTGTACTACTGATAATGATAATGATGAGAAGGGAGGTGATACTGATGGGTTTGGTGATGAAGATGATAGCAATATATCATAGTAACAGTAGTAATCATAAGATGGAATTTCAATGAAACCACAGCAAATACTCATTATTACAATTTAGAAAATTATAATAACTATGTTAATTGATTGATTAATAAGCCTAGATTGTTATTGTAAGGATACAATGGCAGTAATAAATGATTATTTGGCCTACTTCCGGAGTCGTTCTTCTGTTCAGCCATTGTTGAGAAAAGCAACTTAAAGATATATGGAAAAAAGTCGTGAAACTGCTCTCTTAAACTCCTTTGTTCGTCTTCATCTCCCTCTACTTCTAATTATGCCTCTACCACTCCTTCTCTCGTCCACCTCCATTCCCCTCGCCCATCCTACCTCCATCCTATCCCTATGTAGGATAGGGATAGGACACTTACATACTTATCATCGAAATTAAGTAAAATGAAATAATAAATAGTTAAATAAATGAACAAAGAAAAGGGTAATATAATTGATAATACAAATAATAATCATCTTAATAGTGAAAATAAATAAACAATGCCAGGAGATCCTGCTGCTTCGAGCAGCCATCGAAGTGCCATTCAGTACCAGCGCTGTGAAAAGAGTAGATGAAAAGGAAGGAGAGAATGATGGGACCAGGACTAGCTGCGTCCTTCGTCTCAGAAACTGTCTCACCGTCGTCGGTCTTGGCGTTCAGGTCCGCCCCATTGGCGGTCAGGATTTCAGCCACTCCTTCCTGCCCGCTGGAGGAAGCTTCGTGCAGGGGAGTCCGTCCTGAAAAGGGAGAGAGAAACTGGACTTAACTTCCCCGTTTTCGGAAGGCAAACCAAAAGGAAACGGAAATGCAGAACGATGAATGTGTACCAACGAGAATAAAACAAGCTCATGAGAAAGGAATCGTGCGGGTAAACAGACTGTTAACAGAAACTCTCACCTATTGTAATCTTGAAAGCCAAGAAGACATTAAGTGTTTTTTATTGTTCATAAGTATGAACAAATCATGAAGTTATTGTGGTAATACTGACTGCAAAACTACGACGATCAGACATAAAAAAGAAATACATTTGTATTTAAGTAAGGTCAAGCAAACAAACATAACATTTACAAATACATATACATACATACGTATATATATGCATATACGTATATATCTATCTATCTATCTATCTATCTATCTATCTATCTATCTATTATCTATATATATATATATATATATATATATATATATATATATATATATATATATATATATATATATGCATAGCAACATGCTGAAGGTGCTTTATAAAAACAAGATGAACTGGCATTTTGCCGTAGAATAATTTTCGTTAACAAAAGATATTTTGTTTTTCCTCCTGAGCTAATGCCATAACCACATCAACATGACAGGAATGACGTGAAAGCGTGTGCTTAGGGGTTTGAGCGTGAAAAGCGAGGAATCAAATGGATTGTTCGCCAAGGCAGGTTGGCGTCGTGAATATAAAGATTTGCGTCTCGTGTCGTATGTCTGTTTCCTTCTACGTACCGTCGCGGGAATACGCTGACCATCAGATTAATATCCATCAATATTACAAACAATTATCATCAGGAATATGATCGTCATAGACGCCATAAACAGTAAGACATCACCACCGTCATTATCATTAAGAACATCACAATCAACGTGAAGGGAAAATACAACACCCGCAGTGACAGCTTACCCTCGCTGCCCTTGGCATTGACATCGGCTCCGGCTTCGACCAGGATCTCCACCACCTCCTCTCGGCCTTCCTCGGCGGCCTCGTGAAGCAGGTGCCTGCCTGATGGACAGACAGACTTGCATTAGCTTTCCTCTTTCTCCATTCATGCTCCACTATATCAGTTCATAATATACCCATCATTATCATAAAGTTATTAGCATGTTCATGGGACGTTATCATAGATGAGCCCGCCGCCAGAGCGGCAACATTCGCGCTGTGCTTATCTGTACAAACCCACGCTCCCAGTTCCGCAAAGGAGCTCGGGAGAGGAGCCGCTGCGGCGTCTTACCGAGGAAGTCCTTCTTGGCGCGCGGAGGCAGGGAGGCGAGAGCGGACCGCAGGGCCTGCCCGTCGCCCGCGCCGGCCAGGTCCCGCTGCGAAGGAGCGGGAGTCAGTTCTCGGAGGGGGAGGTGCGTGTGTGTGTGTGTGTGCATACACACACACTCATACATGTGTGTGTGTGTGTGTAAATACATATATATATATATATATATATATATATATATATATATATATATATATATATATATATATATATATATATATATGCGTGCGTGCGTCTGTGTGTGTGTGTGTGTGTGTGTGTGTGTGTGTGTGTGTGTGTGTGTGTGTGTGTGTGTGTGTGTGTGTGTGTGTGTGTGTGTGTGTGTGTGTTTTGTGTGAGTGTTTTCTTTCTCTCTTTGTTTCTCTCTCGCTCTCTTTCTTTCCCGCTCTCTTATCCTATCTCATTCTGTCTTTTTTCTCATTGTCCTTCTTTAATTCTCTTCCCCTTTCTTTTTTGTTCTTCCCATTTCTTTATATATATATATATATATATATATATATATATATATATATATATATATATATATATATATATATATATATATATATATATATATATATATATATATATATATATATATATATATATATATATATATATATATATATATATATATATATATATATATATATATATATATATATATATATATATATATATATATATATATATATATATATATATATATATATATATATATATATATATATATATATATATATATATATATATATATATATATAATATATATATATATATATATATATATATATATATATATATTATATATATATTATATATATATATTATATATATATATATATATATATATAATATATATATATATATATATATATATATATATATATATATATATATATATATATATATATATATATATATATATATATATATATATATATATATATATATATATATATATATATATATATATATATATATATATATATATATATATATATATATATATATATATATATATATATATATATATATATATATATATATATATATATATATATATATATATATATATATATATATATATATATATATATATATATATATATATATATATATATATATATATATATATATATATA
>NW_020872851.1:263063-265563 GCF_003789085.1 Penaeus vannamei
AGGAGAGGAGAGAATGAGAGAGAGAGAGAGAGACAGAGAGAGAGAAGAGAAGAGAAGAGAGGAAGAGAAGAGAAGAAAGAGATGAGAGAGGGAGAGAGAGGGAGAGAGAGAGAGAGAGAGAGAGCAGAGGAAAGGAGGGGAGGAGGGAGAGAGGGGGGGGAGAGAGAGGGGGACTGAGGCGAGAGAGAGAGAGAGAGAGAAGAGAGAGAGAGGAGAGAGAGAGGAGAGAGAAGAGAGGAGAGGGAGAGAGAGAGAGAGAGAGAGGGAAGGAGAGAGAGAGAGAGGAGAGAGAGAGAGGAGAGAGAGAGAGAGAGGAGGAGACAGAGAGAGAGAGAGAGGGGATGGGAGGAGAGGGAGCAGAGGGAGGGAAGGGAGGGAGGAGAGGAGAGGGAAGAAGGGAGAGCGGAGAGGGGAGAGGAGGGAGGAGAGGACGAGAGAGGAGAGAGAGAGAGAGAAAGATGAGAGAAGATAGAGAGAGAGGAGAAGAAAGAGGAGAGGAGAAGAGGAGTGAGAGGGAGGGGAGAGAGAGAGAGGAAGAGGAGAGAGGGAGAGAGAGAGAGGAGACAGAGAGAGAGAGAGAGGGGAGAGAGGGAGAGAGAGAAAGAGAGGAAGAGAGAGAAGATGAGAGAGAGGAGAGAGAGAGAGAGAGAGAGGGAGGAAGGGAGGAGGGGAGAGAGAGGAGAAGAGAGAGGAGAGAGAGAGGAGGAGAGAAGAGGAGAGAAGAGGAGGAGAGAGAGAGAGAGAGAGAGAGAGAGGAGAGAGAGAGAGAGAGAGAGAGAGAGGAGAAGAGAGAGAGAGAGAGAGAAAGAGAGAGAGAGGAGGAGGAGAGAGAGAGAGAGAGGAGAGAGGGAGAGGAAGAGAGGAGGGTTGAGGGAGAGGGGAGAGAGGGAGTGAGGAGGGGAAGGAGAGAGAGTGAGAGACGAGGAGAGAGAGAGAGACGAGAGAGATCGAGAGAGGAGAGAGAGGAGAGAGAGAGAAGAGGAGACGAGAGAGGAGAGATGATGAGGAGAGAGAGAGAGAGAGGTGAGATGGAGGGATAGAGAAAGGGGAGAGGGAGAGGGATAGAGAAAGAGGAAGATGATAGGGAGAGAAAAGAGAGAGAGGGAGGAGAGAGAGAGGAGAGGAGAGGTGAGAGGAGAGAGAAGAAGGGAGACGGAGAGAGAGAGGGATGAGAGGGAGAGGAGAGGGAGAGAGAGAGAGAGAGAGAGAGATGAGACGAGAGAGAGAGAGAGGAGAGAGAGGAGGAGAGAGAGAGAGAGAGAGAGAGAGAGACGAGAGAGAGAGAGAGGGGGGGTTAGAGGGAGGTGAGGGAAGAGGAGAGAGGGTGAGAGGAAGGGGAGAGGAGAGAGGGTGAGGGTGAGAGGAAGGGGAGAGGAGAGAGACAGGCTGAGAGGAAAGGGATAGAAGAGAGAGAGGGGGAGAGGAGAGAGGAGGAGAGGGAAGGGAGACGAGAGAAGAGGAGAGGGAGGGAGAGAGGAGGGAGGGGAGAGGGAAGAGGAGGGGAGAGAGGGAAGGGGAGAGAGAGAGAGAGGGTCAGAGAGGATAGGAGAGAGAGAGGGGAGAAGGAGGGAAGGAGAGAGAGAGGTGAGAGGAGAGAGAGAGAGAGAGAGGTGAAAGTGAGAGGAGAGAGAGAGATAGCACAGAGAGAAAGAGAGAGAGTGTGTATTAAGTGTACGTATATATTTCTTAGTTCATATATATATATAAACTTAGAAATGGTTACATATTTACAGGACTGAAAAAGTTTAAATACACAGACATTAAAATTCAGGCATGTTCCAATGCATATGCATGCACTCAGAAAAAGCATGCAAGTTATCACTTTCATATACAACCTATTCACAGACATAACACATACATATTCATTTTCACTATTCCTCAACCTTACAAAAAGTCCACAAACCATTAAAGTGATTAATGACCAAGACCATATTAGTGTCATTCCTTCAGACCAATAAGCAGGAACTAAGGAGGTGCATACCTGTGTGGGGAAGCAGGAGACCGCGGAGGGCTGGGGTTGTGGGTGCGCACACCTGTGAAGCTGTGCCGCTTCTCCCGCTGGTGGCGCATGTTAGGCCCCCGCAGGAGAGGGACCACAGCAGATGAAACTAAGGAGGAAGAGGGTGAGGGCCCAATGTTAGGTGGGGATGCAGGGCTGGAGGTTGGGGAAGGCAAGGAGGGGTCCGGGCTGGTCACGGCTGAGGATGATGAAGAGGAGGACTCTGGGTGAGGGACTGGAGGAGCCTGGGCAGAGGGGGGACCACTCCCATTGCCCTCACTAAGGATGAGGGGTGTGGGGGGCTCGCCCTCCAAGCTAGTGGGGGTTGGAGGAGCAACACGCGAGGGACCTTGTTGTGCACTGAAACAAGATAATCGTTCTAGACACAAGCTGCAATAGCAGTCAAGTCACAAATACAATACAAAATACAGGACAACAGTAGTATTACAAGGTGCAACAATTTGGTAAATTCATTCTTATTGCTCCTGACAAAACTATTTT
>NW_020872851.1:293063-298063 GCF_003789085.1 Penaeus vannamei
CGTTTTTAGGTACTGTGCGCATGATATATCACACTCATACCAAGTCCACTACACTATCAGTTAGATAGCAGTATACACTCAGACTTTTACTTATTCATACCTTTACTAAGACGCCGTCATATTTTTACATCATGCGCGACAACTAACTCTCATACCGCTGCATTAGCGCAAAGTAGGTATTTGTACTCAAAATCAAACTATATCTCGGATCGTGCATTTAAGTGACTTAATTTAGTGCCTTGCTTGTGCCACACGCAATCTCCTTATTTATCACTTACCAGAAAGGGTCATCGAAAAAAACCGTACCTCACCTAAAAACAAAACAGACAGGGGGAAGGTAAATCACAAGAACACACAGCACTATAACTATCACTACTCAACACGACATCAGTCAGTAGACACACACATCTACAACGCACACACCAAGCACGCACCACGCAAGCTGCGCACACAACTTACAGACTACACTCACCCATCGCGCATTACCAATAACACACACACAACGCACCTCAACCACGCACACACCCTTTTCAGCATCATCCTACCATCACCACGCTATACCCATGCACACCCTCTCTAATCCGACTCGCATATCACTCCACGCCCATCCCCTTCTCCCCTCCTCCTTCTCGCTCCTTCTCCCCTCCCCTCGACACAACCCACCACCCCCTTTCTCAGCATACACAACACACACACACACACACATCACACAAACATACACGCTCCACAAACATCTCAGCGCTCACTCACACACTATTCTCATCCGCTTCACCATATACTACGCCACTCTCACTATCTCACACTCCCCTCCTTTCGCCTCTCGCTTCTCCCCTCCCTCACCCACTCTCACTTACTGTACTTCCCTATTAGTCATACTGTCCCCTTTACTCATTTATACTGCCTCTCCTGCCGGACATCTACTCACCGTTACCATCTAGCTTCCTCTCCTGTCTATATGTACTACTACTCTATCACTACTATATATACCCTCGCCCATATACCGTAGTATACCATATTACCTTCACGATTATCACTATGTACTCCATCTCAGTATATTTATATTATTTTTTTATCCTTTCTTCTCTTTACTTAGCTATTATACCTTTATCATCACTTTTCCTCTACTCACCCTTCATACCTTTTATTCGTCTGCTGTCGTGTTGCTGGGTGCTGTGTGTTGCTTCACTGTGTACTACTGTTGTATTGTTATACCTTTCTCCTACCTCGTTATTTACTTTTATGTGCTACCTTACTGATATAACCTTTTTCTATGCTCTACTTCTGATATTGTTTATTTTGTTATTTATTTTATAGCTCCATCTTCATATTCACATACCCATGCTATTCATATATATTTATATTATACTGTTACTCTTTCTCTTACTACTGCTATATTTATTCTTTACTGTACTATTCTCCTATCCTCTACTACTCTTTTGCTCTGTATCTCGGTTTCGTCTTTTCTGTATATATCACTCATTGCTCTCATTCATATCATCTATTCTTCCTTTTATCTCTACAACGATGTATATTTCCCCTTCCTTCCTGCCTACCCTTACTCATAACTATACTTCCTTCCCCCTATCCTATATTTCACTCATTCCTCCTAACACTCATAAACTCATTTCACTACTATACATTAAAGTATCAGACATATACCTCCTATACTTATACCCAAAGCGGCCCTCACCAGATAACATATATACATTCTAAAGCTATAAAGCTTAACTGCTTAATAGATTGTACTCACATAGCGCACCGATGGAGTACCTGATCTGTAGGCTCTAGGCTGAATTGGCGTCCTGGAGAAATTTATTAATAAACAGGTTATTCTAATCTCTTTGAATCCGCGTTCCATATTCTTAAGAAAATCCTAAATCCCGACCGTAATAAGTTAACGCTTGTAAAAAATCTTAGCAAAACCCGCAGCACAAGAGGAAGAGGGCGGCTCACGCAAGCACGATCACTCATCACAAGCGCTACGGCGCACGGGCACGAACGAGAGCGAGTCATGGAGCGAACGCAGCCACAGCGTAGCGAACGCATCTAAGCCACACACACACTACACAGCACACACACACTAGAGACGACAATGTGTGTGTGTTGTCTTAGGATACTATTATTTATATGATATATATATAGCGGTAGGGTAACAATAATGGATATACTTATATATAGTTTAGTATGAAGGAGGTATATATCTAGCATACATAAACATATTATTTAGATTAATAAGCATATATAATGGTAGGTATATATTTGGGTATACATATTTAATATATATATATATATTTATATATATATATATGTATATATATTATATATATTTTATATTTATAAATATCTATATATTCATATATATATATATAGTTTATATGATTTATATATTTATATTTCTTATTTTTTAATAGTTAGAGTTCATTATTATTTTGTTAGGTATTTCATACATATGGTCATAGTATATAGACATATATAGATTTATTATTAAATAAACGACATATATTTATATATATAGGTATATATATAATATATATATATATATGCATATATATATACATATATGTATAGGCAGTATATAGTAAGCATATATATACATACAATACAGACCACCACACAACACAGACATATATAGGGACCACACACATCACACATATATATAATAGTAGTTTGGGGAAGCCCAGGTTGGGCAGCACACACATTATATGCACATACTCTATTCACGTGTGTATAGTATTGCTAATTTGCATATGGACGGCAGTTTACATGCAGAGAGAAAACAAGCGACTGCAGCTCAACTGCAATGTCCTCCCTGAGAAGCCCAAGCAAGCCCCAGGCCCTGGCGCAGCACAGCAGTCCCCGGCGCGACGTCCTCCGCCAATACGCGATAGAAAGTAAACAAAAAATAAATGAAAGTAAAAAAAAAAAAGTTCTCGCTTTCCTGTCATCGGGCTCATGCCTCATCAATCGCCTTTCCAGTTTCGCTTGAAGTGAAAGTGTATAAATGCTCACATGTATGTACTTCATGCACACATAAACGCACATGCACGGGCGGGTCCACGCCCTCGCAGCATCAGCGGCAGCAGGAAAGCGCGCAGGCAGAGAGGGAAAAGAGGGCTCGGCGCATGCAAGCAGGAGAGACTACAGGTCATATCCAAGCACTACCTTGGGGGCTCCCGTCTGCTCTGAGGGGCGCCTCCTTGGCCTCGGGCGGCCGGGGCGGTGACGGCGGGGGCGCGCTGCTCTGCGCCGGCGAGCGGGGCGCCGGAAACCCAGGAGGCCTGGCAAACTGAGAGGCAGTGAAAGGCACGGAGAGTTCCGGGATTGAGAAGGGCGCCGGCCCGCCCACGGGAGGGTCGGGCTCAAATCCTCCCGAAGGCGGGGGGTCGTCCAGGTCTCCGAGGCTGACCAGGCGGGGTGGTCGGGGGAGGGGGTTACGCTGAGAAGAAGCCGTGCCTCCAGGGAGTCCGAAGCGCGGCCTGACTCTCGCGGCGTCTTGCGAAGGAAATGCTGAACTCGACTGTGGCGGGGGTCGCGGCGTCGTCCCGCGGCGGAGCTCGTCCTTGGCAAGTGCTACGTCTCCTGGAAATCCAATGACTCTGAGAGAGTTAATATCAAGTCGGTCGGCCACTCCGTTGGGGCCCGCGGCGCATCCCATCTGACCGCCGGGCTCTGATCCTGCACCGGCGACATTACCCTTTGGCCTGGGAAAGAGACGGAAATTAGTGAGATTTCGAGTTCTGGGCTTGTGTATCCAGGGTTCTGCTTCCCAGCTTAGTCCCGTTTAGACATCGCAGAAAAAGCGAGGGCTGAAAAGCGATCGCGCCAGCGGCACGCAAAATTAATAAATATGCAACTCTATAAAGATAACTACTACTACTCTCACTACTACATTGGACGGACAATATTTGAGAATCATAATAACAACGTAAATGCTAATGACAAAGGAGCAACGCACAGGCCTAAGACCGTCTGTGGAACGCGAGAGACTCACGGCAACCGACGAAGCGCAGGCCCGCAGCCATTTAGTTCTCCGCCCGACCGAAGCGTCATTTCTGACGGCGCGCATTGCGCAGAGGAGGAGCACTCAATCCTGGACCGACCGAGGGAAAGACACGCTCCGCTTCGCTCGTCGGTGGATTCCTTCGGGACTCCTTCGGGATCCTTCGGCTGAGGCGAGAGTCCGACCGCAGTGCGGATTAGGGTCAAGGCTCGTCTTCTTTTTACGAATTGGTTCAATTCGGCACACTGGTGCGTATAGACCGCAGCCCCCACTATCGGGCTTGACACCCATGTGCAAGGAGCCTTGCCATCTGGAAATCAAGGCTCACCTTCTCCGATAGTCCTTCCTGGTCCACGCCGGACATGTCTGGTGCTTTTCATCTCCGCATCTACTCCCACTAGTGCTCCCACTTCGGGCGGAAGGAACGCTAACTGACTTGCTTGGCCTAATCTTCTTGAGCGGGGCACGGACACATGTCGCTGGGCTTGCACAACTTATCGTGAAACGGCGGGGCACTAGGCTAGGTCCCCCATAACTCTCCGACCACCTCCCTCCTTAACGTGCGCCAGCTTGCACTTACCCGAGAAAAGGAGGGCGCATTGTGGGATGGGCCAAGGAGAGCTGGAAGGAGGTGGGGTGGTGAGCTCTTTTTTGATGATGCGGTATAGGAGGGGAAAGAGGATTGTGAGCTTAGAGGTGTGAAGGAGGGGAGGTGGGTTATTGGAAGGGGAGGTGAGCCTCAGATGGAAATGTGAAGATAGCGCTGAAGATGCTGGTGATGTGAAGGTGAGACATCTGATGTTATTACTTCTCTTACTTGTTGTTGTTTTTGTTGCTATTATTGTTGACGTTATTTTTTGTTGGATATCAATACTCGACCGACAGTTCGTTATGTGTAATTATAGGATAGTATTTTTCCTTTCTTTTCGTTTCGTTGTAGTTTTGTAATAAGTATTGGTACAACATTGTTATTATTATTGTTATCATTGTTATTATCATT
>NW_020872851.1:305563-310563 GCF_003789085.1 Penaeus vannamei
TCTGAAACAAAACCTAAACGAAAATATTTAAAACAAAAGCTAAACGTAATTATTTTATACAAAAGCTTAACGAAATTATTTGAAACAAAAGCTAAACGAAATTATTTGAAAGCTAAACGAAATTATTTGAAACAAAAGCTAAACGAAATTATTTGAAACAAAAGCTTAGCGAAATCATCTAAAACAAAAGTAAATGAAATATCTAAAACAAAAGGTAAATGAAAATATCTAAAACAAAACCTAAACGTAATTATTTTATACAAAAGCTTAACGAAATCATCTGAAACAAAACTTAAATGAAATAATTTGAAACAAAAGATAAACGTAATCACCACAAAAGCTAAACGAAATTATTTGAAACAAAATCTTAACGAAATCATCTGAAACAAAAGCTAAACGAAATTATTTGAAACAAAAGCTAAACATAATTATTTGAAACAAAAGCTAAACGAAATTATATGAAAAAAACTAAAGGAAAGTGATATGACACAAAGCTAAACGAAGATGATATGACACAAAGCTAAACGAAGAGGATATGACAAAGCTAAACGAAGAGGATATGACACAAAGCTAAACGAAGGTGATATGACAAAAAGCTTAACAAAAGTAACATGACACAAAGCTAAACGAAAGTGATATGACAAAAAGCTAAACAAAAGTGATATGACAAAGTTAAACGGAGGTGATATGACAAAGCTAAACGAAAGTGACATGACACAAAGCTAAACGAAAGTGACATGACACAAAGCTAAACGAAGGTGATATGACACAAAGCTTAACAAAAGTAACATGACACAAAGCTAAACGAAAGTGATATGACAAAACTAAACGAAAGTGATATGACACAAAGCTAAACGAAGGTGATATGACACAAAGTTAAACGAAGGTGATATGACAGAGCTAACGAAGGTGATATGACACAAGGCTAAACGAAAGTGACACGACACAAAGCTAACGAAGTTGATATGACAAAGCGAAACGAAAGTGACATGACACAAAGCTAAACGAAAGTGACATGACACAAAGCTAAACGAAAGTGACATGACACAAAGCTAACGAAAGTGATATGACAAAAAAGTTAAACGAAAGTGACATGACACAAAGCTAAACGAAAGTGACATGACACAAAGCTAACGAAAGTGATATGACAAAAAAGTTAAACGAAAGTGACATGACACAAAGCTAAACGAAAGTGATATGACAGAGCTAACGAAGGTGATATGACACAAGGCTAAACGAAAGTGACACGACACAAAGCTAACGAAGTTGATATGACAAAGCGAAACGAAAGTGACATGACACAAAGCTAAACGAAAGTAACATGACACAAAGCTAAACGAAATGACACAAAGCTAACGAAAGTGATATGACAAAGTTAACGAAAGTGAATGAGCTAAACGAAAGTGACATGACACAGAGCTAAACGAAAGTGATATGACACAGAGCTAAACGAAAGTGACATGACACAAAGCTTAACGAAAGTGATATGACAAAGGTAAACGAAAGTGACATGACACAAGGCTAAACGAAGTTGATATGACACAAAGCTAAACGAAAATAATATGACACAAAGCTAAACGAAAGTGATATGACACAAAGCTAAACGAAGGTGACATGACACAAAGCTAAATGAAAGTGATATGACAGAGTTAACGAAGGTGATATGACACAAAGCTAATCGAAAGTAACACGACACAAAGCTAACAAAGGTGATATGAAAAGTGACATGACACAAAGAACGCATGAACAAAGCGAAAGAAAAGTGACATGACACAAAGCTAAACGAAAGTGACATGACAAAGCTAAACGAAAGTGACATGACACAAAGCTAAACGAAAGTGATATGACAAAGACAAAGGTGCTATGACAAAGCGAAATGAAAGTGACATGACACAAAGCTAAACGAAGGTGATATGACACAAAGCTTAAAGTGAAGACATGACACAAAGCTAAACGAAAGTGACATGAAACAAAGCTAAACGAAAGTGATATGACAAAGCGAAACGAAAGTGACATGACACAAAGCTAAACGAAGGTGATATGACACAAAGCTAAACGAAGGTGACATGACATAAAGCTAAACGAAGGTGACATGACATAAAGCTAAACGAAAGTGATATGACACAAAAGCTAAACGAAAGTGATATGACACAAAGCTAAACGAAAGTGATATGCTAAACGAAAGTGACATGAAACAGAGCTAAACGAAAGTGACATGACACAGAGCTAACGAAGGTGATATGACACAAAAACGAAAGTGACATGACACAGAGCTAAACGAAGGTGATATGACACAGAGCTAAACGAAGTGACATGACACAAAGCTAAACGAAGGTGACATGACATAAAGCTAAACGAAAGTGATATGACACAAAGCTAAACGAAAGTGATATGACACAAAGCTAAACAAAGTGACATGACACAAAGCTAAACGAAAGCGATATGACAGAGCTAACGAAGGTGATATGACACAAAGCGAAAGGAAAGTGACATGACACAAAGCCAAACGAAGGTGATATGACACAAAGCTAAACGAAAGTGATATGACACAAAGCTAAACGAAAGTGATATGACACAAAGCTAACGAAAGTGATATGACACAAAGCGAAAGGAAAGTGACATGACACAAAGCTAAAGTAAACAAAGGTTAAACGAAATTATTTGAAACAAAAGCTAAACGAATTATATTATATATATTAAAAAAAAATATATATATATATATATATATATATGTATGTATATATATATATATATATATATATATATATATATATATATATATATATGTATATACATACATATGCATATATATATATATATATATATATATATATATATATATATATATATATATATATATATATATATATATATATATATATATATATATATATATATATATATATATATATATATATATATATTATATATATATATATATATATATATAATATATATATATATATATATATATATATATATGTGTGTGTGTGTGTGTGTGTGTGTGTGTATGTATGTATGTATGTATATGTATATGTATATACATACATACATATATATATATATATATATATATATATATATATATATATATATATATATATGTGTGTGTGTGTGTGTGTGTGTGTGTGTGGTGTGTGTGTGTGAGTGGTGTGTGTGTGTGTGTGTGTGTGTGTGTGTGTGTGTGTGTGTGACTGTGTGTTTGTGTGTATGTATGTATATATGTATATAGATACATATATATCCAGACACACAACACACACACACACACACACACACACACACACACACACACACACACACACACACACACTCACACTCACACACACACACACACACACACACACACACACACACACACACACACACACACACACACCACACACACACACACACATATTATATATATTATATATATATATATATATATATATATATATATATATATATATATATATATATATATATATATATATATATATAATATATATATATTATATATATATATATATATATATATATATATATATATATATATATATATATATATATTATATATATATATATATATATATATATATATGAAATTATATGAAACAAAAGTTAAACGAAATCATCTGAAACAAAAAATTAAGGAAATTATTTTAAACAAAAGTTAAACGTAATTATTTTAAATAAAAGCTTAACGAAATCCTCTGAAACAAAAGCTAAATAGAATTATTTGAAACAAAAGCTAAAAAGAATTAAATGAAACAAAAGCTATATGAAATTATATGAAACAAAAGCTAAAGGAAAGTGATATGACACAAAGCTAAACGAAGGTGATATGACACAAAGCTAAAGGAAAGTGACATGACACAAAGCTAAACGAAGGTGATATGACACAAAGCTAAAGGAAAGTGATATGACACAAAGCTACACGAAGGTGATATGACACAAAGCTAAAAAAGTGATATGACACAAAGCTAAACGAAGGTGAATGACACAAAGCTAAACGAAGGTGATATGACACAAAGCAAAGTATGACACAAACAATATAAAGCACAAAGATATGAACAAAGCTAAAGGAAAGTGATATGACACAAAGCTAAACGAAGGTGATATGACACAAAGCTAACGAAGGTGATATGACAAAGCTAAACGAAGGTGATATGACACAAAGCTAAACGAAGGTGATATGACACAAAGCTAAACGAAAGTGATATGACACAAAGCTAAAGAAAAGTGATATGACACATAGCTAAAGGAAAGTGATATGACACAAAGCTAAACGAAGGTGATATGACACAAAGCTAAAGAAAGTGATATTAATGATATGAACAAAGCTAAAAGAAAAGTGATATGACACAAAGCATATAAAAAACGAAGGTGATATGACACAAAGCTAAACGAAAGTGATATGACACAAAGCTAACGAAGGTGATATGACACAAAGCTAAACGAAGGTGATATGACACAAAGCTTGAACAAAGCTAAACACAAAGCTAAACGAAGGTGATATGACACAAAGCTGATATGAGCTAAACACAAAGCTAAACGAAGGTGATATGACAAAAGCTAAAGAAAGTGATATGACAAAGCTAAAGAAAAGTGATATGACAAAGCTAAAGAAAAGTGATATGACACCTAAACGAAAGTGATATGACACAAAGCTAAACGAAGGTGACATGACACAAAGCTAAACGAAGGTGATATGACACAAAGCTAAACGAAGGTGATATGACACAAAGCTAACGAAGGTGATATGACACAAAGCTAAACGAAGTGATATGACACAAAGCTAAACGAAAGTGATATGACACAAAGCTAAACGAAGGTGACATGACACAAAGCTAAACGAAGGTGACATGACACAAAGCTAAACGAAGGTGACACAAAGCTAAACGAAGGTGACATGACACAAAGCTAAACGAAGGTGACATGACACAAAGCTAAACGAAGGTATGACACAAGCTAAACGAAGGTGACATGACACAAAGCTAAACGAAGGTGACATGACA
>NW_020872851.1:315563-335563 GCF_003789085.1 Penaeus vannamei
TTTTATACAAAGTGGAAGTGAAAAGTTTTTTTTTTGAAATTTATACTGCGAAAAATTGTCTCATATTAACGTTTGGTAATGTTTATTATTAATTATTTATAATTTATTATTATTATTATTATTAAAGCGCCTTTACTTTATACAAAGTGGAAGTGAAAAGTTTTTTTATTGAAATTATACTGCGGAAAATGTCTCATATTAAACGTCTATTATTATTATTATTATTATTATATTATTAGGCGTCTTTACTTTTATACAAAGTGGAAGTGAAAAAAAAAATATTGAAATTATACTGCGAAAAATTGTCTCTTATATTATATATAATGTTATTATTATTATTATTATTATTATTATTATTATTATTATTATTATTATTATTATTATTATTATTATTAGCGTCTTACTTTCGTCTTTTTATACAAAGTGGAAGTGAAAAGTTTTTTTTTATTGAAATTATACTGCGAAAATTTCTCATATTAAACGTCTATGTTTATTATTATTATTATTATTATTATTATTATTATTATTATTATTATTATTATTATTGAAGGCGCCTTTACTTTCGTTTTTTATACAAAGTGGAAGTGAAAAGTTTTTTGTATTTGAATTATATTGCGAAAAAATATGTAATAACATCAAAAGTAACCATAGGAATATAACAACAATTTGTTGAAAGTACTTGTACAAAATTAATAAATTAACGAAAAAAATATACAAACACTCGAATCCGAACTAGAGCAAAATGAAAATAAAAACACAACCATTTTAGGTATCTACATTTTCTTATATAAAAGAAGATACTCCAGTATATAATTTTCGTCCCGGTAGTTGCAAGATTAGCCAGAGGAAAAGAATCACCTTTCGCCTTCAAGAAGAGAGGCTCAAATTTCCCCTGAAAGGCAACTCCCCGAGGTGGCAAAAAGTGTGTCCTATCCCCTGACACTAATATTTCTGATTTTTGCCGACAGGATTTGAAACAATTTAAACAATAAAGGCTTCCAAATCGCGTAATTATGTTTCGGAGTGCCCACAAAACGCTAAAAATTACTTTCAGTGGTTAAATGGTTATTCGCAAGGTGTTTTAACTTCACATTATAGAACTACTAAAGGTACCTAAGACGGCAAACCAGTGAACCAGCTTTCAGAGTCCCCGCGTAAGGTTTCCAAAAAATATAACCTGATAAGACGAACATGTACCATACACAGCAGATACTTAATGAACCTGGATGGACGTAATTAGTCAGTAAAAGCCATCAATTACGTTAAATGCGACTCAAGTATCCAACACACTACTGTAAGTACGTTTTAAAGCCAAATTAGTTGGATTTAATGATAAATACAAACAAAAGGCAAAAAATACTTCAAGGTATGAAATCATCAATAGTTTATAATCATTTCCTTATTTATTATCGTTATTTTTTATCAATATTCTCCTTTCTTTCGTGAGGCGCTATATAAACTATTTCTATGAAGAAGCAATAGAGCGAAAAGGCACTCGATTTATTCCTGTGCTTTCTTGTTCTTCCCTTTTATTTACAGGCTGATAGACATATACAACTACACGTGTACACAAATCAGGTGAACATAGTGGGTGAACACTAGTATAGGGAATGTCACCCGCGAGACCTTGAAATCTTGAAGATCACACTGAAGTTCACTGTATTTTTGCCCGCCTTGTCGCTCTAAAAATTCACCTAACACTGAATGGTAGGATATTTGTGCATTTTAGCGGTTCCATCGTTTCCCTGCGACTAATTAGCGCGGAAGTGTAGTCTCCAATAATTATTTCAAAAGCCACAGCGACAATTATAAACAAAATAAGAAGGGCAAACGTCACTCCTGCTCGAGCATTTGCTGTCTCGGAGGCCCGGATGACTCAGCTGTTGTTCTCAATCGTTACTGTTCTTTCTTCTTCTTCTTTTCTTTTAACTTCAGCGACTATGTTGTCTTTTGTCCATGGGGATATTGCCGTTTTGTGGTCGTTACTGAAGACGTGATTACTGACGGTGTCGGGGTTATCAGTAGCGAGATCTTTGGTATTGTTGAGGTCTTGTCATCGCGAGTTGTTCGGGGTTATGGACGCGCGGTCTGCGGTTGTTGCTTTTGGGATTGTTAATGCTTGGATGGCCCTGTTATAGCCGCTCCCGGTGCGGTTGTTGGCGGTTTTGTAGCGTAGTAAGGTTGGTGTTATTTTTTTTCTCTCTCTTATCTGTTATTCATTCATTCTCTCTTTCGCTCTTTCTTGCTCGCTCTTTCTTGCTCGCTCGCACGTTCTCTTTCTCGCTCCCTCTCTCGCTCCCTCGCTCCTCTCTCACTCTCTCGCTCCTCGCTCCTCGCTCCTTCTCTCGCTCCCTCTCTCGCTCCCTCGCTCCTTCGCTCCCTCTCGCTCTCTTGCACCCTCGCTCCTTCGCTCCCTCTCTCGCTCCCTCGCTCCCTCGCTCCCTCTCTCGCTCCCTCTCTCGCTCTCTCGCTCCCTCTCTCGCTCCCTCGCTCCCTCGCTCCCTCTCTCGCTCCCTCTCTCGCTCCCTCGCTCTCTCTCTCGCTCTCTCGCTCTTGCTCTCGCCTCGCTCTCGCTCTCTCGCCTCGCTCTCGCTCTCGCTCTCTCTCTCTCTCTCTCTCTCTCTCTCTATCTATATCTATCTCTATCTAATCTCTATCTCTATCTATCTATCTATCTATCTATCTATCTATCTATCTATCTATCTATCTATCTATCTCTCTCTCTCTCTCTCTCTCTCTCTCTCTCTCTCTCTCTCCTCTCTCTCTCTCTCTCTCTCTCTCTCTCTCTCTCTGTCGCTTACTGCGTATCTATCTCTTAACTCTCCATCTCATTTCTACATCAAAACACTCTGAACAACCGCGAAGATCATTCAGCCAGACATTTTTTCTGTACAAGGATAGCACTGTAAGAGGGCACTGGCCTACCCAAATGATGATAATAATAGTAATAATGATGATAATAATAATAACAGTAATAATAATAGTAATAATGATAATAATAATAATAACAGTAATAATAATAGTAATAATGATGATAATAATAATAACAGTAATAATAATAGTAATAATGATAATAATAATAATAATAATAATAGTAATAATGATGATAATAATAACAGAGTAATAATGATAATGATAATAATAACAGTAATAATGATGATAGTGATACTACTAATAATAATGGTGATGCTAAGGATAAAGATAATCCAGTAATAATGATAAAAACAGTATCATCATTATTACAAAATTTGCAGAGATAATAATCCAGACATACCAACGTCACGAATCATTTGACGTCTAACAAATTATCATTAATTTATATTGTGATTTTACTTATCGTAAATCGACCGTTTGAAAATGTGTACCAGATTTTTACGTCAAACATGTTTCGTACTGCGGTAATAATCCAATTTTCGTTGTATTATCTCGGTATCACTGTTATTATCATTATCATACGATTATAATCATTATTGTTATCATTATCATTATTATATTCATATTTTTATCATTATCATTATGATATTCATATTTTTATTATTATTATTATTATTATTATTATTATTATTATTATTATTATTATTATTATTATTATTATTACTAACATTTCCATTATTATTATTATTATTATTATTATTATTATTATTTATTATTATATTATTATTATTATTATTATTATTATTATTATTATTATTATTATTATTATATATTATTATTATTATTGTTAACATTATATTATTATTATTATCATTATTTCTGTTATCATCATTATTATCGGTATTATCATTATCACCATCAACAACATTGTCGTTATTGATATTACAATTATTATCATAACAATGATATTATAGCTATTATTATGATCATCATCATTATTGTCATTATTATCATTATCATTGTCATTATGTTTTATTATTATTATTATCTTTTTATTATTATCATTATTATTATTATTATTATTATTATTTATTAATATTATCATTATCATAATTGTTATTATTATTATTATTATTATTATTATTATTATTATTATTATTATTATCATCATTGTTATTATCATTATTATCACATTCATTATTATTATTATTACTACTAATAATAATAATATTATCATTATTATTTTCGTGATGTCATTATTACTATTTATGTTTTTATTATAATAATTATATTATCATTATTATCATTATTATACTTATCATTGCTATTATTATCATTACTGTTATAGCTGTTGTTGATGCTATCATCAATATTATTATTATAGTTATCACTTTTATCACTTGTTTTTAGTGGTAATGGTGTTATTATATTATCAGTTATCATTACTACTATTATCATTATCATAATAATGATAATCATGATCAATCATTATCATCACTGTTGTTAATACTTCTGTTATCGTTGTTATATTTATGATAATGATCATTATCATTATCATTATTGTCATTATCATGATCATAATCATCAAATATTTTTATTATTTATTGTTATTATCATTATTATTATTATTATTATTATTATTATTATTATTATTATTATTATTATTATTATTATTATTATTATTATTATTATTATTATTTATCATTACTTATTAATTATTATTATTGTTATTATTAGTTATATTATTATCATTATTATTGTAATTATTACCATATTGTCTCAAGCATTAATATTATTATTATGATGATGATGATTATCATAATCATCACCATTATTATCTTCAATATCATTATTAACAATATTTTTATTACCATTTATCTTATTATCATTATTATAATTTTGTATTATTATAATAATTATTATTATTATTACTATCATCATTTTATCATATTTTATTCCCTTCCTTTTTTCCCCTTTTTCTCACTCCCTCTCACCTCCTCCGAATGACCCTCACACCAGGTCATACCAGGTGATGCAGGTCGCCCTGATCGTAGCTAATACCCGTGCCAGGTCGTGGTGGATCCGCTACCCACACAGGGGACGCGTGACGATCCACACACAGGAGCCGACCGTGGGCATCCGCGCGTCCAAAGAGATTAGGTGAAGCTTGATCCCTGTGGGTTTTACACATGGGTGGAGGGCGCTATAATGAGGTGTGTGGATTCGTTTCTTTTTTTTCTTTCTTTCTTTCTTTCTTTTCTTTTTTTTCTTGTTTTACTATTTTTTCTTTTTTTCTTTTTCTTTTCCTTCTTTTTTTCTTTCTTTCTTTCTTTTCTTTTTTTTTTTTCTTTTTTTATTTTGGTTCCGTTATTTGCGGTTTCGGGTTGGTTCGTGGTGGCGTTGGTTGATGTGTTCTTTGTTTCGTATTCGTCGTATTCGTTATTTGTTTCGATATTGTTGTCCTTATCAATGCCGTTTTCTATGGGTTGTGTGATTACTTTTCTCAAAATTCTTCTTCTGCCTCTTTATTGTTTGTTTGTTTCTTTGTTTTTCTTTCTTTTTTCATTACTACACTAATGAAACGGATTATGATCGTTAGTTTTAGAAAATATGTAGATCTAAAATTCGATTGGCTTTTTCTTCGTTATTGAAGAAATAAAAGGAAAAGAAAAAGCACATTTCACCAAAGAAATTACCCGTGCTTTTTCCCATTTTTTAAAAGGCGTAAATGATTTATTTTTACGTGTCTTTTTAGTTTATCTTCTCTCTTGCCTACCCTACATGTATCTTTTTAGTTCATCTTCTCTGTTGCCTCTCCTACATGTGACTCTTTTATGGCTGATAAAAGAGAAACAATTTCGAGCGCGGTGCTTACCGTGAGCGACGGCAGCATCAACTAAGACAGGTTTCTTTACGAATGCGGGTCCGACGCGAGTGACAGCCGGGAAATGCAAACAGAACCGCCTTCCGAGTCGCGATCGTCTTCATTAAGGCACATCGCTGTAACAGACCGAAAGTTGATCCCGATACTAAACCAGGTACAACATCAGCTGCATGAGAGACGTCCGGCGCTAGAATGGGGGCGGGGCGGAGAGGAAGAGGCCGGGGAGGACCCATGGCAGCACCTGGCCCCCACCTGCGTCGCCTCCTTCGTCCCCCGCCGCCTCTCTTCTGCCGAGTATCGCCTAGTATCCTTCGCCATCTCTCCTTTCCTTCCCCCGGGGATGCCACGCTCCATGCGATCTATTAATGTTATCCTGAACTCTGCGGATGTCCCTGCACGCGCTACAATGCAGGTGTTCTTTCCCCTTTGTGGCTTCCCCCTCGAATATGTAAACAAGGCTTAAACAAGGCTTCGGACATTTCCGAAACAACTCCGAGAATCCTTTTCGATAAAGGGGGTTGTAACCAAAGTACCGGACCCCCTAAAAAAATCGGTATATCCGCATAATGCATACATGAGGGACGGATGCAACATCAGTAGTTGACCCTTGTCAGGGAACCCGTAATAATGAAGGATGAAGTCATCGTTTGGGAAGATGAGTTCTTGTAACGAGTCGTGTTTCATCACGACAAGGTTCCCCCCGACATTATGTACAAACGGTGGGCGTTATGACATGGTGTTGTACTTGCTCCACTTCCCCCTTCGCTCCCCTGCAGGAGGTTGTCCTGGCACCTGGCGACAGGGCGACCCGGCCGCGTCCCCCTCGCAGTTGTGATGTTTCCTTCCAGCAAAATGGCTCGTTTCCCTTGTCTTGTTCCCTCCATTTATCGGCTGTTTTGGGAAAGTTTTTTTTTTCCTTTTTCTTTCCGAGGAACGCACTTCGATTGTAGGAGAAATTATAAATTATTTTATACTCTCCAAACGTTCTTTCTTCGAACATTTCTTTTATATTATCAAAATCTATCAGCTGAAATCCCTTGAAATTAATTAATATATATTATAGGATAGCCAACCATTCCAATTGCTTTCTCTCCCGGAGTTTCTTTGGAACTAAAAGAAACAGCAAAATCGAAGATCTCTCCCGACCAAGTGACAAATATTATCATATAAATGAAAATTAGATCTGTACACTGAAAATGCCGTGTAGGATATTACGACAAATTAGATCTTACATGAAAGCAATATAATTATATGAAATAATAGAAGTTCGGCGAGATTCAGTTTTGAATATTCACCTATCATTATCATTATTGTAATTACTATTATCAGTACCATTGCTGATTTTCTTGATTTTAATTATCATTATTATCAATGATACTAGTGTCATCACCATTCGTATTAGTATTAGTATTTCTATCGGCAGTATCATTATTATCATTATGATTGTTATTTAATCATCATAATCATCATTATTATCATTATCATTATTATTTTATCAGCATAATCATCATTATTATAATCATTATTACTATTATTATAATTATCATTATGATTATAATTATCATTCATCTTATCACTATTTATTATCATTATCATTGTTAGTAGCATTATTATCATTACTATTATTTTTATTATCATCATTATCACTATTATTATCATTACCATTATTATTAGCAGTAGTAGTAGTATCATTATTATTTTCTCTTTCATTATCATTGTTATTTCGATGATTGCTAAATTATTTTCATTATTGTTAACATTTTCATTGTTATCCTTAACATTATAATTATAGTTATCGTTATTATTACTATCAATATTATCATTTTTGTAGTTTTTATTATTATTATTATTATCATCATCATTACTATAACTATTTTCATTATCATTATCATTATTATTATTATTGTTATCATCATTACTATTACTATCATTACTGTGATTGATATTGATATTGTAATTTTTATTATTAATAGTGATGATATCAGCGTCGTAATTATTATTATCATTATTATTTTTTTATCACCATTATTATTATTATCGTTATTGTTATTAGTATTATCATTATTATTATTATTATCATTATTATTATTATTATCTTTATTATCATTTTGATTATTGTTGTTATTGTTATACTATTATTACTATCAGTGTCATTATTACTATCATTATTATCATTAGCATTATGATTATTATAAGCATCATAATAATTATTGCCGTTCATCGCTATTATCATCATTATTATTATTATCATTATCATAATTATTATTATTATTATTATTATTATTATTATTATTATTATTATTATTATTATTATTATTATTATTATTATTATTATTATTATTATATTTCATTATCTTTTATTATTATTATCCTTATCATCATTAATATTTTATTATTATTATTATATTATTTATTATTATTATTATTATTATTATTATTATTATTATTATTATTATTATTATTATCATTATTATTATTATATTATTATCATTATTATTTTTTTATTATTATTATATATTCATTCATCATTATCATTGTTATTATTATTATCATTGTTATTATTATTATCATTATTATTATTATCATCATTATTATTACTATCATCATAATTGCTACTACTACTATCATTATCATTACTATCATTATTATGATTATAATAGCAATAATTATCATTATTATTGTTATTATATTATATTATTATTATTATCATCATTATTGTTATGATTATTATTGTTATCATTATGTATATTATTACTATTTTCTTTAATACTATTATCATTATTATAATTATCATGACGATTTTCATCATTATTATTCATATCATCATTATTACTTGAATTATTATTACTGATACTATTGTTACCATTTTTCATATTATTATTATTATCATTATCATCATCATTACATTATCATCATTATAATCATTATATTATTATTATTGTTATTATTATTATTATTAGCACCATCATTATTATAATGATTATATTATCGGTATTTCTATTGTCATTGTTATGAATTATTTTTATCATCATCATTATCATTATCAATAAATTTTTATTCTATCATTATTATTTTTGTTATTATCATTATTACTATTATCATCATAATTAATGTTATCATTATTATTAGCATTATTATCATTATTTTTAGCATTATCATCATTATCATTATTATTATCACAATTATTTTATCTTTATCAATATTTTCATTGTTGTTATTATTGTTGTTATTATTTTTACTATTATCATTATTGTTATTGTTATCCTTATCATTTTTATTGTTATTATTATTTCTATAATTATTACTTTATTATTATTATTATTATTATTATCATTATTATTATTATTATTATTATTATTATTATTATTATCATCATCATTGTTATTATTATTATCATCATCATTATTATATTCATTATCATTATTTTTTTACTACCAATGTTATTATCATTTTTATTATCAACATTATGATTGTTGTTCTTTTGGTTTCTATTATTTTTTTTATTATTATTTAGTTTTTTATTATCAATATTCTTATCGTTATTATTGTTATCACTTTATCACTACCATTGTTATTTTCATTATCATTATCATTACTGCTATTATCATTATCATTATTGTTATCATTACCATTATTATTGTTATTGCTATTGTTTTTGTTATATTAATTATCGATGTTGTTATTACTACTATCATTATTATCATAATTATTGCTATTTTTATCATTATAATCATCATTATTATTCTAATTATTAAATTATCATTACTATCATTAGCATCATTTCCCCTATATTTTTTTCAGTAGTAGTAGTAGTATTGTTGTTATTATTATTGTTATTATTATTATTATTATTATTATTATTATTATTATTATTATTTATTCTTATTATTATATTATTATTATATTATTCTATTATTATTTATATTCATTGTTATTATTATCATTATTATTATTGCTGTTATTATTGTTGTTGTTGTTGTTGTTGTTATCATTATTATTAAAGTTTTATCATTATTATTATCATCACTATCATCATTATCACTGTCATCATCAATATTATTATTATTATCATCATTATCAATATCATTATTACTGTTATAGTTGTTGTCATTATTTTAATTGCTTTTTTTATTATTGTTGTTGTTGATATTACTATCATTATCATTGCTATTAGTATTATCATCATTATCATTATTGATGTTATTATTATCACTATTATTTTCATTATTATTCTTATTATTATCATTATCATCATCATTATTATGATCATTATTATTTTTTTATCATTATAATCATTATTATTATCAATTATCATCATTATTATTATCATTACCATTATTATTGTTATCATTATTATTATTATTATTATCATTATTATTACTATCATTATTATCATTAGTAGTAGTAGTAGTAGTAGTAGTAGTAGTAGTAGTAGTAGTAGTATAGTAGTATCATTATTATTATTATCACTGTCATTATCATTATTATGATCATTACTAATGTAAGTATTGTTATCATTCATATGAATATCATTATTATTATTATCTTCCTTATTGTTATCGTTCATATTAACATTACTATCATTATTTTCATTATTATTGTTGCTGTTATGTTTATTATTATTATTATTATTATTATTATTATTATTATTATTATTATTATTATTATTATTATTATTATTATTATTATTATTATTATTATTATCATTATTATTGTTATATTATTATTATTATTATTATTATATTATTATTATATTATATTATTATTATTATATTATTATTATTATTATTATTATTATATTATCATTATTATTATTATATTATTATTATTATTATTATTATTATTATTATCATTATTATTATCATTATTATTATTATTATCATTATTATCATTAAAATTATCATTAGCATTATCATAACTATCATTATTATTATCAATATTATCATCATTATGATTATCATTATCGTTATTATTATTATCTTTATCGTTATTATCATCGTTATCAATACCATTATCATTATTATTATTTACTATATTATTGTTTTTATCATTATTGTTACCATTAATATTATCATTATCACCATTACTATTATTCTCATTATTACCATTATCATTACCAGTATTGTTATCATTACCATTATCATCATTATTACCATTATCACAATCATGGATATTATCATGATTATTAGAATTATTGTTATTATCATTATCATCATCATTATTATCATTATCATTATCATCATCATCATTATTGTTAATATTATTATTATCATTATTATTATCAATATTATCATAATCATTATGATTATTATTGTTATGATTATTATCATTATTATAATAATAATAATAATATTATATTATTATTATTATTATTATTATTATTATTATTATTATTATTATTATTATTAATTTTTATTTATCCTTATCATTATTATCATTACCATTATCATTATTGTCATCTTTATTATTAGTAGTAGTAGTATCATTATTATCATCATCATTACTGTTATTGTTATCATTATTATAATTGTTATTGTTATCATTATATATTGTTATTGTTGTCATTATTACTATTATCATTATTATCATTACTATCATTATTATCATTATTATCATTAGTACTAATACTAAAACGTATTATTGTTATCATTATTATCATCAGATAATAATACCTTCGACAAATGTGCATGTGTGTGCGTGCGTGTGTGTGTGTGGTGTGTGTGTGTGTGCGTGCGTGTGTGTGTGTGTGTGTGTGTGTGTGTGTGTGCGTGTGTGTGTGTGTGTGTGTGTGTGTGTGTGTGTGTGTGTGTGTGTGTGTGTGTGTGTGTGTGTGTGTGTGTGTGTGTGTGTGTGTGTGTGTGTGTGTGTGTGTGTGTGTGTGTGTGTGTGTGTGTGTGTGTGCGTGTGTGTTTGTACTTGATTTTTGCATAATTTATTTGTGTTTATGCATCCTTGTTAATGCATATTCCTTACAACCACGCACAGAAGTAAACAAACACACATTAGAAAGAGAGAGGACATTAGATAAAGAAACGAAAAGAAACGAAAATAATCATTTGATATCAAATGAACAGAACAGACCACAAGGAACATTATGTCTAAGGCATGCACATCCTGTCATGCGAGTTTATGACAGCCCGATCAACCACGTGGCTTTACGAACGAGAAAAATAGAGACAGGTAGAAGAGATGAGAAGGAACAAGAAAGAAAATGATAAATTTGAAAAATAGTGAGGACGGAGCGAAGGGGGAAAATATATATATAATGCGAACACAGCGATGGTAATGAAGAAGATAACGATAATTATAATAGTAATAACAATAATGACAATAATGATAATAATGACAATTATAATAATAAAACAATTAAAGATGGTAATAATGATTATAAGGATCATAAGAATGATATTATGTAAAATGATTAAAGTAAATATAGTAATAATAATTACAATGATAATGATAATAATTATAATAATGACAATGATGATAATGAGGATAATTACGATGATAATAGTTGTAATGATAATGGAGATTATGATGATAATGATATAACAACGAAGATAATAATGACAATGATAATAACAATAATGATAATAATGGGAATAGCAATGATAATGATCAAATGATAACGGTAACACTGATAATATTATGCCAATAATCATTATTAGTTTTATTGATAATAATGGCAGTAATAATAAAAAATAACATAATACAAAAGAATAATATATAAAAAAACAAAAAGTGAAAATACCAAAAAAAGGGAAAATAGAAAAAAGTTAAACATACGGAAAAAGATAAAATATCAGGAAATGAGAAATACCATAGAAGTGAAATTACAAAAGGTATATAACAGAAAGGAGAAAAGAAACACTCACAAAGAAAATATAAAAAAGTGAAAATACCAAAAAAGGAGAAAAAAACAAAACACACAAAAAAGAGCAAATACCAAAAATAGAAAACACCAAAAATAACTAAAAACATTATAAATAAATAAATAAAAAAGATAACGAAACGAAGGAGAGGGATCAGCATCTGTCAGGGTGATGCTGATGGATATATCACGTGTTTTATGAGCTGTAATTAGCGAGCGTCGTGTCGTGTCGGGAGGAGTCGCTGAGATGAAGCGGAGGATGCAGAGGGAGAAGAGGAAAAAAAGGGAGAAGAATGGAGAAATGAGAGTGGGAGGATTAGGAGAGGGGGTAGGGAGGGAAGGAGGGGGAGGGGGTAGGATGGAAGGGGAGGATGGGGAGGGAGAGGAAAGGATGGATGGAGAGAAGAGAGAGGGGGGGGAGAGGAGAAGAGGAGGAGAGAGAGAGAGAGTGGGGGGGGGAGAAGACAGACAGACAGACAAGCAGACAAGAGAGAGAGAGAGAGAAAGAAGAGGAGAGTAAGAGAGAAAGAGAGACAGAGGGGGAAGCGAAAATGAGGAATAAAAATGAAATACCGATTATCTCAGAAAGTGTAAGAAAACCGATAGACATTGGTATCCCTTATGGTATCCCATATACAATCATATGGATAAAGTTATAGTCCTGATACCCAATATTCTATGGATTCCACTGATACCAACGACATTAACCCCGATGATAAAGACAGGATAAGCAAATCAACTGTATCTTTATTCATATTGATCTATAGAGAGATAAAGACTTCCATAATGTGGAGAGATCAACAGTACATTCTATAGCATTATGCAGTCACAGTCAGAGCTAAGGAGAATTAGAAAGAAGGGAAGTAAAGAAAATGGAGTGAAATTTCGATAGCAAAGATCTAATTTGCAGCTCTGATAATGATTGGTAATTATTAGGTGTGTGCAAATGATTCTCTCTCTCTCTCTCTCTCTCTCTCTCTCTCTCTCCTCTCTCTCTCTCTCTCTCTCTCTCTCTCTCTCTCTCTCTCTCTCTCTCTCTCTCTCTCTCTCTCTCTCTCTCTCTCTCTCTCTCTCTCTCTCTCTCTCTCTCTCTCTCTCTCTCTCTCTCTCTCTCTCTCTCTCTCTCTCTCTCTCTCTCTCTCTCTCTCTCTCTCTCTCTCTCTCTCTCTCTCTCTCTCTCTCTCTCTCTCTCTCTCTTCTCTCTCTCTCTCTCTCTCTCTTCTCTCTCTCTCTCTCTCTCTCTCTCTCTCTCTCTCTCTCTCTCTCTCTCTCTCTCTCTTCTCTCTCTCTCTCTCTCTCTCTCTCTCTCTCTCTCTCTCTCTCTCTCTCTCTCTCTCTCTCTCTCTCTCTCTCTCTCTCTCTCTCTCTCTCTCTCTCTCTCTCTCTCTTCTCTCTCTCTCTCTCTCTCTCTCTCTCTCTCTCTCTCTCTCTCTCTCTCTCTCTCTCTCTCTCTCTCTCTCTCTCTCTCTCTCTCTCTCTCTCTCTCTCTCTCTCTCTCTCTCTCTCTCTCTCTCATCTCTCTCTCTCTCTCTATCTATCTATCTTCTGTCTATCTCTATCTCTATCTATCTATCTATCTATCTATCTATCTATCTGCTATGCAGCCTTGTCTATCGTTCGCTCTCATTGTGTAGTATATCCAAGGGTATAAGATGTAAAAGAATTTGCATTGTAAACAAAGCTGGTTTTGACTACATCAGTCAACTAAGCTTAGCGTCTAGTAACAACCTCGGGTTTTATGGAAGGAACATCACGTTCTGGAGCAAATAAAAATCACCCACAAGCCCATTATCAATTCATTGCGTTTCCATAATGGGCTCTTAAGTCGCCGGCTCTTTATGCCATTATTACTTTTGCAGTGGATGTGGTCTTTCATTTGTTATTTGGCGGTGGCGGGGATTAATTCAATCATGGGAGTGGTGATTACGCTGTTGTGGCTCTGGTTGGCGGAGAGGAATGCCGGGCCGTCGGCGGATCTGAACGAGAGCGGCGGAGGTTACCTGAGGAGCCGTAATTAGTATTTTATTATAACACACGGACAAAGGTGAATGTGTTTATATATGTATGTGTATATATGTGTGTGTGTGTGTGTTTGTGTGTTTGTGTGTGTGTGTGTGTGTGTGCGTGTGTGTGTGTGTACATATATACACATGAATTTACATATATTTACATATAAATACATATACATATTTATATAGTAGAAAAATCCACTTTACACAAACTAGACAGTATCTTCCTCTGCGGCAATTATTCTACAAATCGTTCTGATAATACATGACATATGACACAAAAAAAAATCACAAAACCTGCTAGTTATTACAAAGCTGAGAAGCCACGTCCTTTAACGAACGTACCAAATGAATAAATGAATAAATAAACAGTCAAGAAAATCATAGAGAAAATATTTCATTCCAACGCATTTAGTTGATAATAGCAACGCATTCTAACAAAACAAAGTCATTCTAGACAATTTCTCGAGTTTGAAAAAAAGTTTCGTTCAAAATTCCTTTGCGTGACGCTCGCCATTAGCAGCGCCGTTGATTTGTGACGATAATATCTTGATCTTTCTTCTATAAATCTGACACTCCGTTTCTTCCCTTAGTTGCAGTCGGCTGAAAACATGTCTTCTTTGTAATTTTAGTTTCTTAAAGGCATTCACATGATACACTCACGGAGAGGGACATATATATACACTTATACACATATTTCAGGTTTATTCTATAAATTAACAACCCGTTTCTTCCCTTAGGCTGAAAACATGAGATTCCTTTGTAATTCTGGTTTCTCGCTTGGCTTTGAAAAACGCTGAAAACACTTCCTTGTAATTTTAGTTTCTTAGGGACATTCACATGATACACTCACGCAGAGGGACATGCAGATATACATCTACACATATTTCAGGTTTATTCTATAAATTGACACTTGTTTCTTCCTTAAGTCGCAGTTGGCTTTGAAGAACGCTGAAAACATGAGCTTTCTTTGTAATATTAGTTTCCTGGAGACATTCACGTAACACACTCACAAAAAAGGGACATGCAGACACACGCATACACGTATTTCAGGTTGCTAGTAAATGTGGCTGATTTATTATTCACTGTTTTGCTATGCGAACCCTTTCGTAAGATTCTAAATTTGCTTTGTCCTTTTGTCTACCACCTTATTCGTTTTTTTTTTTCTCTTTCTTTCTTTCTTTCTTTACACTGCTTTTAGGAAATTACAGTAACAATGCTGTTTTTTGCCGTAATTTGTAAATATCTGGCTTTTATCCTTCTCATCGCAGTATGTATATGTATAGCTTGGAAGACAGAGTGGTTTGTATGTGCGTGTCAGATCGTCATTACTCCCAACAAGGCGATTTTGATGATAAACACACTGGGCACCTACCCGTCCCCTCCTCCCTCCCTCCTCTCCCCTTCCTCTCCCCCTCCCTTTCCCTTTCCTTCTCCTTCCTTACCCTCCTCTCCCCTTCCCTCCCCCACCCCTTCCTCTCCCCACTCCCCTTCCTCTCCCACTCCCTCCCCTCCTCCTCCCTCCCCTCCCCTTCCCCTTCCTCTCCCCCTCTCCCCTTCCCCTCTACCTCCCTCCCCTTCGTCACTCCCTTCCCCTTCCTCTCCCTCCCTTCCCTTTCTCCCCCCCTCCCTTTCCTTCCTCCCCTCCCCGTCTTCTCCCCCCTCCCTTTCCTCCCCTCCCCTCTTTCCTCCCCTCCCTTTCCCCTCCCCTCCCTCCCCTTCATCACCCCTCCCCCTTCCTCTCCCCTCCCCTCCCCTCCCCCCCCCACTCCCCTTCCTCTCCCCCCCTCCCATCCCCATCCCCCCTCTTCCCAATACAGCTCAACTAACCGACGAGTGACAGCTTCTCATCCTTCATGACCTCCACTTAATGATGATGATGGTGGTTAGGATGATAATGATTATGGTGATAATTACGGTAGGAGTATCGAGTAGCCATAGTAAAATTGATAATGATAATAAAATCTTCAACAGCAACATCCTTGATGACGAAATGATGATGATAATAATGAGGATGATAATGATAATGATGGTAATATTAAGAATACGATAAGCAATAATAATGATAATGGTAATGATAATGATAACATTGTTTATAATAACAGTGATAACAATGATAATGATGATAATAATGATAAGAATAATAAGAATATAAGAATGATAAATCAAAATAATGACATATTATTATCATCATCATCATTATCAATAATGTTGATAATGATAACAGCAACAATAATAATGATAATAATGCCCTTGTCTCGAACCAGCCTCCCATCATCACCAGCCCACGCCCGCACGCCCTTCCCCCGCCCATGACACTAACCCAGAAGGTGATGACAGCGCAGCGGCGGGTTTGATTCATGGATCTGGATGTCGGTGTTTGAGTTGATCTGCGACGGGAGTTCTTTTTCCCTTCTTTCTTGCTTTTATTCTCTATCTATCTATCTATTTATCTATTTCTCTCTCTCTCTCTCTCTCTCTTCTCTTCTTTCTCTCTCTTCTCTCTCTCTCTCTCTCTCTCTCTCTCTCTCTCTCTCTCTCTCTCTCTCTCTCTCTCTCTCTCTCTCTCTCTCTCTCTCTCTCTCTCTCTCTCCTTCTTCTTCTCTCCCTCTTCTCTCTCTCTCTCTCTGTCTCTCTCTCTCTCTCTCTCTCCTCTCTCTCTCTCTCTCTCTCTCTCTCTCTCTCTCTCTCTCTCTCTCTCTCTCTCTCTCTCTCTCTCTCTCTCCTCTCTCTCTCCTCTCTCTCTCTCTCTCTCTTCTCCTCTCTCTCTCTCTCTCTCTCTGCTCTCTCTCTCTCTCTCTCTCTCTCTCTCTCTCTCTCTCTCTCTCTCTCTCTCTCTCTCTCTCTCTCTCTCTCTCTCTCTCTCTCTTCTCTCTCTCTCTCTCTCTCTCTCTCTCTCTCTTCTCTCTCTCTCTCTCTCTCTCTCTCTCTTCTCTCTCTCTCTCTCTCTCGCCTCTCTCTCTCTCTCGCTCTCTCTCTCTCTCTCTCTCTCTCTCTCTCTCTCTCTCTTCTCTCTCTCTCTCTTCTCTCTTCTCTCTCTCTCTCTCTCTCTCTCTCTCTCTCTCTCTCTCTCTCTCTCTTCTCTCTGTCTCTCTCTCTGTCCTCTCTGTCTGTCTCTGTCTGTCTCTCTCTCTGTCTGTCTGTCCTCTCCTCTCTCTCTCTCTCTCTCTCTCTCTCTCTCTCTCTCCTCCTCTCTCTCTCTCTCTCTCTCTCTTCTCTCTCTCTCTCTCTCTCTCTCTCTCTCTCATTGCTTTTATATTTTTTCCTATTTGTACCCTTAAGATACAAACAAACAAAGCAACAACACGTGAGCAAGGATACAAACATGCGAACAAAGCAAAGCGCGAGTGAAATGCTCCACTTGCGTTACTTACTATATTTTATATACACATTGCACATAAGATTATAGTATCAAATATCAGCAAAACAATTTAATGGATATGTGTAGTACCTTATTGTAGACAAAGAAGAAAAATAGATCTGGAAATAGATAGACAGAGAGGCAGCCGGCACACTTATAAGAATAAGTTTGTAAGGATATGTAGCTTCAAAGCAAAAAGTAATGTCATTCTTATCTATGTTTTTTCCGCGATAAATCAAAGCAATGTTGATGCTTTATCATTCAATATATTATTTGCTCCATTATTTTGCCTACTAGGAAAAAACAGGAGATAAATACATCAAAATATACGTATTTTTAGCTTCTTGGTTAAATTACAGGAATTATATTTGTATATATATCAATATGTGGAAAGGTATGAATGAGAACGAATATCTTCACAATACAAATGTATTTTACCGGTTTCGATTATATCGTCAGAAATACATTTGTCAACATGGATACGATTCATATATCAATATGCATATATATGCTTTGAAAATAAGGAGATGCATTTTCTTTCTATACAAGGCTAATGGTAGTTTTTACGCTACAATCCTTTTGCGACGTAATACAGTGAAGGAGAGACACATTGTGACAGATCTAGAAAAGGTATACGGTTCACGCGGATGCCGTGGGTATCTGCTCTATTGTTTCTTGTGATGGGATATGGCGGTGTAAGTCTCAATTGTTTTTGGACAATGGAATGAATGAGAACGTATAATTTGACAGTGAGAAATGTACTTGACCCTTCAGATATACAGGAAAAGTACATTCTTAAATACACGAAATACACATACGATTCCGATAAAGTTATAAGATCCAAACGCATTAATCACGTTTCTTGACTCGTGAACTTCCCCTCGTCCCCATTCCTACCCTTCCCTTCAAACACCTTACAATACGTCCCCACATCCCATCACAAACCCGAGGAACAATGGCGCAGACCCACCCACACGAACCGCGTGAACCAGCTGAGTTACGCCGCGAGAATGAATGGCATTCGAACGCTATCTCGCCATCGATCACACTCTCCGCGGGCTTCCTATCGTCGCCGGTCGTAAAATTCAATCGTAACCCGGAGGCGCCTTGGGATGGCGATGGCGGCCGGGGGCGCCGTACGTCTTCGCTGAAAGTAGCTATTACTTCCCATTTTTCACGAAGGGACATCGTATCTAGAGGGAAGGTGGAGGGAAAGGGAGACAGAGAGAGGCAGAGAAGCAGAAACAGAAAGTCTGACTATCTGACTGTTTGACTGACAGACTGACCGACTGAGTGACAGCCAGACAGACACGCACAGAGACACAGACGTAAACAAACACAGACAAAAAAAGAGAGAGAGAAGAAAGAGAGAGAAAGGACAGAGGAAGACAGACAGACAGACAGAAAATAGACAAAAGACAGACCCACAGAAGAGAAAAAGCAAAACCCACACAAAGAGCCAGAGACACAGAGGTTGAGCGCCGAGACCCTGCCCGACGAAGGCAAGACCGAGCGAACCAAAATTATGTTTCCTTTTAGTTCCTCTTTTCCTCTCTCGTATGGGACGCTCTCACCTGCGATGGCGATAACGTAATTTCCAGCAGAGGATAGTGGTTGTGGCCGGGTCGGGCTGCTGAGACTGGGAGTTATTCGGTGATGGATCGTTGGTGGAGTTTTGGCCGAAAAAAGTGTGTTTTATTGTGAGATGTTGGAGATCGTTATTTCCCTTTTTTACTTCTTTCCTTCTTCTTTTAATCCCCCTTATTCTTCTTTTCTCCTCTTCCATCTCGTCCTCCACCTCCTCCTCCTTTTTTTCTTCTTCCTCTTCTCCTCATCTCCTTATTCTTTTTTCTTCTTCCTCTTCTTTTTCTTCTCCTTTTATTTCGTCTCTTCTTCTTCTTTTTCTTCTTCTTCTTCTTCTTCTTCTTCTTCTTCTCCTTCTTCTCTTCTTTCTTTCTTCTCCTTCTTCTTCTTCTTCTCCTTCTTCTTCCTTTTCTTCTT
>NW_020872851.1:340563-349806 GCF_003789085.1 Penaeus vannamei
ATATACATATTCGTATGTAGATATATATATATGTGTGTGTGTCGTATATATATATATATAATATATTATATATAATGTATATATATTATATATATATATATATATATAATAATATGTATTTATATATACGTATATAGGGAGTCTGCCTCATCTCCTATACAGTGGTCTAAAGATCGTTCTAAGTTACGTTGTTAACATGTGACAACCGGTGACGAACAAGCAAGCGTTACATCAATGCATAGCTCTTGTGGAAGGGGATAGACAACATAACATTGGGATATCTAGTGTGGCAAGATGAGAGGAATAAACAGGGGAAGCAATATGCATATGTATATATGAGGATACGTATGTGACAAACAAGTAAGATTATATAATATGTATCTTATAGTAATTAGATATAGATATAGCTGGGATACACACACACGTTATATATATATACGCGCGCGCGCGTTTGTGTATAATGTATGTATTATATATAATATATATATATATTATATATATAATATATGTATATGTATGTATGTATATGTATATAACCCACATCTGTGTGTACAGAATGTACATTTAAGCATAAATGTGATTGCATAATCATTGTAATCAAAATGTAATATAATAATATATATTATTATATTATTTATTTATTTATTTATTTATCGGTCTACATATACATCAACATAAACCTGTACATATGCATATGAATAAATACACACACACACATGTGTGTATATGTGATATATATATATATATATATATATATATATATATATATGTGTGTATGTATGTATGTATGTCTATATGTAATTATCTATCTTTACCGGGCACACATCTTAATTACCTCATATACATACATGTATTTAAGTGATCATATATGGTCACTTGCCCGGTAAAGGGTTAAACAAACATGAAAAAGATTCCTCATGTTTCCTTGAGTTCCGCTAAATGAAAGTAGACGATTTTGTTATATTTTAATCGAACGGTTGTATTTTATATTAGTATGTCAGTATCAATAGTACCGACAATTACTATCATATTTCCTCGATCGCTCCATACATGAAACAAAACACGATGTTCAGAAGATCGATAAACAAACAAATCGCACGTATATATTTATCATCTTCGATCGGTTGTCATGACTATATCGCAAATCATGACAGGAAATAAATCCTAATTACCGAATTATTAAACATGACAGGAAATTATTCCCATGACAGCTGGCCAGACCGACGTCCAATCAGAGACCGAAATGTTGCCGTCTTAGCCAGCCTCTCTGCACTCCGCGTCCTCTCTCTCTCTCTCTCTCTCTCTCTCTCTTCTTCTCTCTCTCTTCTCTCTTTCTCTCTCTCTCTCTTTCTCTCTTTTCTCTCTCTCTCTCTCTCTCTCTCTCTCTCTCTCTCTCTCTCTCTCTCTCTCCTCTCGCTCTTCCTCTCCCTCTCCCTCTCTCTCTCTCCTCTCCTCTCCCTCTCCCTCTCCTCTCTTCTCCCTCTCCCTTCCCTCTCTCCCTCCCCCTCTCTCTCTCCTCCCTCCTCTCCCCTCTCTCTCCTCTCCCTCTCTCCCTCCCTCTCTCTCCCTGCACCCTCCCTCTCTCTCTCCCTTCTCCCTCCCTCTCCCTCTCCTCTCCTCTCCCTCTCCCTCTCTCTCCTTCCTTTGTATCCTCAAGACGTCATCCAAGGGACCTATCATTAGCTTGGAATTTGAGCTCCTAACTATGTAACGTGAAATTATCGCATTATGAACTAGATTTACGGCGGAGCTCTCGTAAATAGAGGCGGATAAATGAAGCGAAATACGACTTTTTTTCCGTTCCTGCAACAGGTGAAGGCGGTGAGATCTCGTGACGCAGCGGTGGTGAACCTCCCACCGCCAGGCTGACCTGACGAAGGTGGCGTGGATTTTTTTTTTTTTCTCTTTTTTCTTTCTTTTTTTTCTTTTTTTTTTTCTTTTTTTCTCTTTTTTCTTTTATCTGTATTTTCGTCGTTTAGTTTATGATTGCTGGCGATTCTTTTTTTTTGTGCTGCGTTTATTTTTCTTCCAAGGTGCACGGCGGGTTGTAAAGAAAGGTAACACACTAATTTTGTCTTTACTTTTTTTCTTTTTTTTGCACTTATATTAGAGCGAAAAGTTTATCCCTTTAGGACCATAAGGTTTGGCCGTAAGATTTATCTCCCTTCGTCCGGGGATAAGACGTGATGCACAAACGCGAACGCAACGCAAAAAAAAACTGAACGAAACATGGCATGGGAAGCATTAATCTGAATTATATGCAAATTGGAAGACAAATGATATGTCGTAATTAACGAAATAGCGAGGCCAATTAATGGCGTCGTAAATAACTCTCGTTCTTCATGTGTAGCAGATGGTGCAGGTGTGCGCATGCGCTGTTTGGAAACTGCCTGACGCCTCAGACGCAAACGAGGGTAACAAAATGCTATGTTTACTCAAGGCCGCGCTCGATTTTATTGCGTTTAATCTCGCTTTGATCGGAATGAAATAGCCGTTCTTATGAGGTCTTGAACGAGCCACCCTAAATAGGTAGCTTCTAATCGGCGAATCTCGTCAATTGAGATAACAGGGATGTCTTGCCAATTACGTCATCACTTTAACTGTTGCTGATAAAATTGGAACTGTTTCAGCATTTATCGTAATGATATGCATCAGTAATGAGGGCAGCGATATCACTCATGTTTTTTTATTGCCACTTTTGTTTTACATATCGGTATTGTTATTATCATATCATTTCTGTTATTAGCGATTGTTATCATTTATGTTACTGGTGTTAGTATAAGATCGCTATCTTTGCTTTTATCTGCTAATGTGTTGTTGCCATCAATACTATGATTACAATATTCATTACGAGTATTGTCGTTTTATTGTTCTTATTGTTGGTGTTATTGCTATTCTTGTTGTTCTTGAGTTTCATTATCAATATTACAGTTAGTATTGATATTACTATTAGTATTGATATTAATAGTAGTAGTACTAATAGTAGCACTTGTAGTTCAATTTGCATAGGTATTTTAGTTATCATCATTACTGTCATTTTAATTATCAACAATTAATATATACTAATATATATATATGTATATAATATATAGTAATATATATATGTAATGTGTAATTATATATATATTGATACTATACAATTATATTTATATATATATATAGTATGACAATATATATCGATAATATTTATATAGTATATATTTATATACATATATTCTATAGTAAATATACTATACTTATATATACAATGATATTATTATACTATACTATATATTATAGATATATAATTATGTATATATAATATACTATATATATACAATGGTATATATATATGATAATATATACAATGTATAATATTAGTATTATATATATACAGTTATATATAATAATAGTGATATAGGATATATTATATATATATATATTATAGTATAATGAATATATGTATGTATTGGATATAGAAATGAATAGCTATTATACACACACACACCACAAACACTCACACAACACCACACACACACACACACATCACACATATATATATATATATCGATGGACGAGGAGAGAGAGCAGAAGAGAGAGGGAGAGAGAGAGAGAGAGAGAGAGAGAGAGAAGAGAGAGGAAGATGGACTGAGAGAGATGAGAGAGAGAGACGATGAGAGAGAGAAGAGAGAGAGGAAATTTGGTGAGAGAGAGAGAGAGAGAGGGGAGGACGAGGGGAGAAAAGAGAGAGATGAGAAGGAGAAGAGAGAATGAGAAAGATAATTAATTAGAGATAGAATAGATAGAGAGGAGAGAAGGAAGGAAAGAGAGACGAGAAAGATAGAGAGATAGAGATAGATAGATGATTAGAGAAGAGAGAGGAGAGGGGGAGAAAGAGAGAGAGAGAGGAGAGAAAGAGAGCAGGAGAAGATAGATAGATAGAGAGGATAGAGAGAGAGAGTGAGAGAGGAGATTATGTGTTTCTTGTTTGCCATATATATATATATTATATTATGATATGTATGTATATATACATTACATAAATGATACCAATTATTACATGCTATATATAATATATACAGTTATATATATATATATATATATATATATATATACTATATATATTATATATACATAAATTACATATACATGTTATATATACATACTTACATAATATATAGATATGTTAGTTATATTGTATTATTATTAGTGTATTATTATCATTCTCACAGTTATGTTTTAATACTTATATGAATATGTATGTATTCTATATTATTAGTATTTAGAGCTATATATTATATATATATATAATATTATATATATTATAATATTATTATATATTATATATATATATTATATATATATGTAATTAATATTATTTATTACTTGCTGTATATTAGTATGCTAAGGTGTATATTATATATATACATGTGCTCTGACTATAGAGTAATATTATTATTGTTGTGTGTGTGTTCATAGCTGTGTGTCGTGCGCGCTGTAAATATTATGTATTTATGTATGTATGTTAATGTTGATGATACAATAGTTGTATTCAGTAATCAATTGCAGATAATTATTGTGTATGTAGTATATTAGTATATATTGCATGTAGTATAATATAATGTATGATAATATAGTACTATGTATATAGTGATTACCTTACTAAATCAATAAATATAGTATTTATTTATATTTAATGTAACTAATTGTGTTGTAATGTTTGTATAGATAAATTGCGTGTTGATCCTGTATTACATAACTTAGCTCGACATGACTTATATTGGCTATGGCCCTTAGTGAAATGCTAATCAGAAGACCTTGTTTATTTATAAGATACAAAATACATTCCTTATTTATAGTATTATATTATGGATTATAAATACAGACACTACCATCTACACAACCACACTCCTCACACACAACTACACACAACACCACTTCACAACAAAACCACTCATCCAAACTATCCTTTTTCTAGGAATATATAGCAAATATTATACTAATTTGTATTACAATAATATATATATATTATACTATTCTAACTACTCAGTCTATATGACGTATCTATATGATCACAGTGACTAGTACTAGTCAGCTACACACTAACTACCCTACACACACATCACTATATATGATAGTGCACACAACACACTCTCGTGTGTGCTCGTGGCTGTGCTGTTGTGTGGTGCTGTTTGTGTGCTGGTGCACACAGCCAACACACACACACACAGTCACACACAGTACACCACATACACAACACACACACACCACACATTCGTGTGTGTGTGTGGTGTGCTATGTGTATGTGATGTGTGTGTGTGCATGTGGTGTGTGCATGTAGCAATGTCACTATAATAATATATTATATCTATATATATAATATATATATACTATTAACTAATACTAACTAATACTTATATACTAATCAAATATATATAAATATATGTATAGAGAGAAGGTGAGAAAGACTTACAACACAACACAAGACAGAGACGAGGAGAGACACGAGACGAGATACAACAACAGACGAGAAACGAGAGAACTGAACGGAAGAACCACACACACGAAGACAGAGAGAGAGAGATGAGAGAGAAGAGAGAGATGGAATTTAATAGATATGGCAGATGATATTAATCATGTTCATTATTTGGCTGTGTGAATGTTTCTTCAACCTCACAGTTCTTTTGTTTTAGTAAATATTACAATTCTAAATATATTTATATCTACGAATTTATTTTCATAACGTCCTTGGGGAAATCTTTTCAAGATGATCATCACGGAACACATTTTGCAAAACCTCGCTTGAGAAATCGCCGATTCTAATCGTGAATTTACAGAAAACATACAGACTGGTTCATGGGCTCTATTATTTTTTTATTTTTATTTTTTTTCGTTTTTTTATTTCCTTTTTTTCTTCTCCGTTTTTGTCTTCTTTATCTTTATCCCTTTTCTTTCACTCATCTTCATTTCTTTGTTCACTTTTTCTTTTTTTTCTTTTTCTTCATTTCTTTTGTTCCTTTTTTTCGATTTTAAGTTAGCATCACTTTTGATTTGAAGATATTATGAGAAGGGGGATTAGAAGCTCGGGATGATTGGTCTTATACCGTGATGACTAACGGATTCGACAAGCAAATTCTTCTTTTCTTATCTTCTTTTTCCCGATTTTTTTTTCCCATTCTTTTGTCTTTTTTTTCCTTGAAAGGTTTAGGATTCGCCAAGATTATTAGCGCCGTTGAGGATCAGATGGCCATCATCCTCGTTTCGTAAGGGTTCGGAACCCTTTTTCTGTTACTATCAATTCTTTTGTTTTTTTTTGGTTTTACCTCTTTTATTACTCTCATTGTAGCGTTACTGTCATTCTATACTCATACCAGAAAACAATCACACGTACATTAGGAAGAGTTAGAGACATTCGAGAGTCCGAAACATAACCTTCGTACATCCCTCTCGATCGTTCTTTCCCGACGCGTTTGTACATCTCCCAATGTTTTGCTTTGTTATTTTTCGGCTTCATTGCCACAACAACTTCACTCGACTGTTACTGTGATCAACATCACAAATGGCAATCTGAAACGTTGCTCAATACGGATTCTTTTAATGATAGCGATTTCTTAATTAATTATTATATTCTTAACCGATGACTGATAGATCTATTTGACTTACTTGCTGTAGATATTATGCACATTAGTTACTATTAATTTTTATCAATAATTTTTTGTTATTTAATTTTTGAATGTTGTTGACCTAAGTTCTTGTTGATTGTAACAAGTTTTCTGTATGATTATACTTGCATTATAATACGTATCGTCATTAATTACGTTTCATATTTTATATTCCTGTATATATTTTATATTATTATCATTATTAATTCCCAGCGATTATTATTGATAACATAAGTTTAATTAAAATCATCATCTTCGGTTATCGTATCAAATTCACAGTTACAATTTTTCAATCCTTCTATTTCATTATTTCTATATCCTACTCTGCTTCATCGGCGCACGGATAAGAGCACTCAAGGATGAAGAACAGTTAGAGAAAGAGAATTATGAGGAGTGAGTGAGGGACGACCACCTAGCATATATCGCAATTGCTCAGGTCTTGTGTAAATCCTATATAGCCCCCAGTGTAAGCATATATTATATCGTCATTTTACTTCACGGTAGTAGTGATTTTTACTTATCTCAATGAGGTTAGCTGATAATACACGAGCTGCCGACCTCGGTATATATATATAGGCTAGTAGCAGGACCCCTTGGTCAGGACCCCCCCTCGCAGGACCCCTTGGCTCTCGAGACCTCCACTTCGCAGACCCCTTGGTACGGACCCTACTCTCAGCATGATAACCTCGACTGTTGCGACTCGGGTACCCTCTCGACAGATCACCCTTTTCGCGCTAGTACCCCCTCGCAGACCCCTGGGTAGTACCCTCGCATAGACCCCTTGCGTATCCACTTCAGCCAAGGACCCTTGGCGTACCTACTCCACTCTCGCATGACCTTCATTGGTATCGCTTACCCCCTCGCAGTACCCATTATGGACGTAGTACTACGCAATACCCCCTTGGCGTTGACCCACCTACTGATAGACTACCTTTTGGCGTACCCCTCTTCACGCAGTACCCTCTTGGTATCGGTTACCCCCTCGCCTAGAACCCTTATGGCACTTACCCTCTCACGCATACACTCCTTTGGCGGACTCACCTACTCGCTAGACCCCTTGCGGTAACCCACCTCGCTAGAACCCTTGGTATATTAATACGTTAACCCCCTCGCAGACCCCTTGGCGTACCCTCACTCACTATAAGATCCCCTTGGCGGACTCCAGCCTCTACAGTAATCCCCTTATGAGCGAGGAACTCACTTTCGCTATAATGACCTCACTCTCTTTGTGTTTTTCTTTTCCTGTATGTCTCTACTTCGCCTAGATTCCTCTCTTTTTGGTGCGTGAGCGCTTCGCAGGACCTGTTCTTTGTGCGTACTCCCCTCGCAGACCCGCTTGGTGCTGTTACCCCCTCGCAGACGCCTCTGTGGGGTTTTTGTTGGTTACCCCCTCTGTGCATGACCCTTGGCGTTACCGCCTCGCAGACCCTTGGCCGTACCCCCTTCGCAGACCCCTTGGCTACCCACCTCCAGACCCTTGGCGTACCCCTCGTCAGACCCCTTGCGCGGACCCCACTCGCAGAACCCGCTTGGCGTAAACCCCCTCGCAGACCCCTTGGCGTACCCCCTCGCAGACCCCTTGGCGTACCCCCTCGCAGACCCCTGTCCGGTAGCTCCCTCGCAGGATACCCCTTGGCGGTAACCCCCTCGCAGACCCTTGGCGTACCCCTCGCAGGACCCCTGGGTACCCTGCAACCCCTTGGCGTGACCCTGCGCAGACCCCTTGACGTAACCCCGCAAGGACGCCCTTGGCGTAACCCGCTCGCAGATGTGTTCCTTGTGTGTACCCCGCTCGCGAGCCCCTTGGCGGGATCGCGCGCGTGGTGTGCTCTTCGCTAGACCCGCTGTGTGTTTAAGCTTATTGGCTTGGACCCGCCTCTCTCTCGCAGAACTCCCTAGGTGCGCTACAAACTCGCAGACCCCTTTTGGTCTCGCGATTCTCCAGCCTCGCAGGACCCTTGATGTGTGTTACGCCTCATCAGCATGCACTCCATTTGCGTACCCTCCCTGCGTCTCACAGATCCCTTGACGGACCCCCTCTCGTTCCAGACTCTCCTTCGCCGACCTTCACCTCGAAGACCCCTTGCCTGACTCCACCCACTTCGCAGACTCCCTTGACGCGACCCTCATCCGCTTGAACCTAGCTTGGCGCTAACCTCACCCTCATCGAGCCCTCTTGACCGGACCCCCACGCCTGTCATCAGACCTTTCGCTTATTATCCATTACACTATATGATGTGATCAAATATTTCCGGTTCTAATTACTCCTCCTTTCTGTCCTACTTTTACTCCCCCTTTTAGGGCTTCCTCTATTGCCTCCATGCTCTCCCCCAACTCCCGCCTTGCCTTCATCACTACCTATCCCTCCCCTATCAACTAGTCCTCTTGCCCTTATATGCTCCCACTACTTTGCATTCCTACATTACTTACTCCCCTACTTTTACCCCCTGCTCCTTTAACACACCACTGTGTCTCCTCCATTGTGTCCTCGTTTCATCTCCCCTGCGCCCTCCTTCTGCCCTTTCCCCCCTCCCGCTGCTTAATCGGTTCTCAAACCCCTCCACTCAGCGGGGCGCTTGTTTGCGCACGGTTTACATGTGCC
>NW_020872851.1:362354-369854 GCF_003789085.1 Penaeus vannamei
ACTTTTTTTTCATTTTAGTATGTTATTCAAAAGATTCATTGTACAAGATTACACATTTTCCATAAAATAAAAGAATTTTCCATTACCATGTTCACGAGAATCATCTTGTTAAGGCATTTACAATATTCATTTAGCTGATAGCGTAGTTAATTATCTTCAGAGGCTGGTAAATAAAAAGAACTACAGTGACGATGAAATAGACGAATGTGTAATGCATTCGTCCACCATAGACCATTTTCCCAGTCAGCCATTTTGTTGCTCCTTGTCAGTTTCCCATTGACTTCGATATAACATTGCATATGCCAAAGGAAGACAGGAAGCTATTTGTGCCATCAACGTCAGACATGTTGATGTAAGATAAGAAAACGATTAGCCCAAAGAATGCCTTCAGGCCCGTAGGACATCGCCAACACTTCCTTATCTCTCCTTTAGTGTGTCATCCGATCCGACAGCTTCCGTGTGGTCTGTGGGCATCGATGGCTCCGCCCGAAGCTGGTGAAAATACCCGAGTTTGAAAATGGCTGTGTTGGCGCCGCCACGGCTCATCTGTCGTCACGGAGAATTACAACCACAAACACCGACGCTTGGGAGGCTCTCCGATCCTCCTTGCGCCACATGAATTCGCTCACGTTTCTCTTATTTTTTCGTTCATTTTAATGATCGACGTCGTGTCTTCTGCATTTGAATACATAAACACATTAATTGGAGCAAAAGTCATATCGATATTAATTCTAGATCATAGATTTATAAGAGGTTTACGAAGAGCACGGGCGCAGGATGGAGATCTCAAACGAAGAGCAACGGCACTTCGACGAACGCTATCGACAGGCACCTTGAGGAATATGTCTCCCGAGACTTCCGGCGCTGTCGCCAACCTGACGCGAAATTATCTTGTCCTAAATAAATACTACACGTGTTTCTGATAAGCAAAGCGGGGACGTGTTTGTAATGTGCCGGGGTAAGGGTAGAGAGCGCCGGGACCGCCACTTATAGAGACCGCTGGCAACGAAGCTTCAAGAATCTTCGTGCGAAAGCATGTTTCGAACTTTAATTCCAACGGTTTTCGTGTTTTGTTTTTTGCTGTTTTTGTTTTTTATTATGTATGCACTGAATTCTCTTGTATAAATACAGTAACCAACTGTGCCAGATATGCAAATCGTGTAGGATGAGAGACAGATATTAAAGACCACCACTTACAGAGATCGCTGGCAACGAAGCTTCAAGAATCTTCGCGCGAAAGCATTTTTCGAACTTTAGATTCCAACGGTCTTCGTGTTTTTTTCTGTCTTTTCTTATACACAGAATACTCTGGTATAACTACAGTAACCAACTATGCCAGTTATGCAAATTGTGTAGGATGAGAGACAGATGTTAAAGAGAGAGGGAAAGTTGGGGATGGTTAAAGGCTCATGTTACAGAGGTAAGGTGTTATGGCCATCCTGTTGACATGGTTTGTAGGGGGCGGGACCGACATCAAGATAAGTCTTAAGTGAACCTAATTTTGAGAAGGAGGAATGCCTGATACTGCCGGAGATAAGACAATTTATATGTTTCAAGAACTCGTTCCCATGAGAATTTTGATGTACACTTTATATTGTTTAATGCCGATTTGCGAGATGAGTTATGTGCTCATATACTAAAGTGTAAATGTGTTTTTGATGGAATATGTTTATGTTCTCGCTAGAAACACATTTGACTAGATCAACCATACTTGTTTTTTTCTAAGACAAGCAACGAAAAAAATCAGTAAGTTGAAACTCATCCCATATACGATGTAGTAGAGTAGTCCATGGTACATATCAGTTAATATGCATACTTTTAAATGGTAGGACAAAAATAAAGTATAAATAACATTGGGATGAGGATAAAGTAAATAATCATAATAATAACAAATAAATAAATAAAATAAATTTTAAAAATAATGAAAAAAATAAACGGGTGGAGCTAGTTCTGCGCAGTGTGGTTACACACGTCGGAAGCTTGACAGTTATATATGAAATATTTTTCCCTTTGTGGTGAACATTATTTACCGATGCAAGCAAGAATGTGGAGGTCATTCTTATAAACCTTGCCTAATGGGATTAAATGGATGTATAAATATCCAAAATATTTTTGCATTAGCACATTAACGCATCAGGGGTTATATTTCACCATTAATATGAAGTGAACGATGTACTAAAAACGTGTAAACAGTGAATAAATACGTAATTTTTCTTTTTCTTTTCTTTAATTTTTGTCATGCACCACACTAATCATTGAGTAAATCATGAATATGTTTTTTTTTTAGAAGTACGTGCATATGTTCATCTTTATAAATATGAAAAAAAAACTTTTGACAGGTTTTCGCTACGGAGCAAGATGGCGTCGGCAGCAGAGACGGTGCAAATAACGGTCGATCTTCAAAGGACAAAATGGTAAGTTCCACGGTACATTTACTGTAAATTTACGAGTCATTGGGCTTTATTCATATAATCTTTTTCGATATTTCTAGTAAAGATATTGGAATTTGATGACAGTGTACATCGATCTTTTTTCCATTTTTATTGTTGCAGGTTTTAATTCTTACCGTCATTCCCACTAGTATAATCATCATTATTACATCAATATGATAATATAACTGAGGAGCAAACCGGAAAACTCTTTTAGATTTCTATGAAATATACATAACAACAAAAAGAGATTATGGAATGACAATCTATGGAGCAGCAAAAGATAAAATTTAAAAACAATAGAAACCTTACAAAATCCAATACTGACACCGGCAACGCCAATCACGCCACGAACAAACAGAATAAAAGAACTTGAATGTATACAATTGACACAGTTCTTAGACCAAATACAATGCCGATAAAACCACAAATAACAAATTGCATTTATGAATATAACCGATACAAGATCACTAGTAGGCCTACATAAAACTACTGAAACAAGAACAGCCTTAAACCTAGAAATAACTGAAAGAATGAAATATCAAACCCAATACGCCCATTAGTATGATATATCAGAAAACATACAAACAAAATTTATGGGTAACATAATAAAAATGTCCCTCAAATTATCATTCAAAAACAATACCAAGAATTTATAAATACTACTTGTAAATTTTATAGAATTTCCACTGATGGCTCTACGATACACGATCCAGAATCACTCAGCAGAAATCTTTATCCAGAATAAAGATATAACTTTTAAAATTACCCCCCCCCCAACAATAAATAAATAATAGGAATAGGAATAATTCATGCAAAACTATTTGCCATAAATCAAGGATTGAATTACAACAAACTAACACAGTAATATTAACAGACACAATTATCACTACAACTAATACAAAACTCCAAACCATTAAACTACAAGCATATCACATATGAAATACAAAAATTCAAATACAGACTCTTTCAACACAAAAAATAAATGACAATGATTCATTGGATTCCATCATATAGAATTATAAAGGGAAATGATATGTCCGATCTAGCTGCAAAGATAGCTCATGATATAAATAGGCCCATGCTCATACCACAAAACCCAAAATGAAAATGTGCTATGAAAGAAATCGAACTGAAAAACTGTAAACAAAGGGAATGAAATCTAAAGAGAATCCTAAATGCTAAATATTTCAACAAAGGCAACAATCAATAACCAAGGAACAGAAAACTAGACACATGCTTCACAAGATTAACAACCAAACGCACAAGACTAAAACATCTACATAGAATAAAAATGAAAAATTACCCATAACCATAGAACCATAAAACTGCACTCCATGATTCAACTCCAACAGAATAAAAACAAACGAGCCGTCATACAAGTTAATATACAAAATATTAATATAAATCGGATTACAGGTGCAAATCAGCTATTATTCATAAAGTATAAATATGAGACACATAGATTTTCCTACGAAGAACAAAATTATTTGACATAATTTAAGAAACAAGAAGCTCAAAATAAGACGATTCAGTAGTCTAAAACCCTCAATAAGAGAAGACGAAGAGGAAATATACGCTTCAGGGGAGACTTTTTTAAATAGAAATTGTGACTGGACGTAACGTTTAAAAGGAATCAAAGCTTAGGTATCATCCATGTTAATCGTCTATAAGTTATTTTTGTTATTTGTTGTCGACATTGCATGCACGGAAAGTCAAAAAGTTTACACAGCAGATCAAGATGCCAAGTGTGAGTATTTGCTTTACGTTGCATTTGTTTACTTATTCGGATAACGTAGTTGTATAATTTATACAGGGTATTGAAAGCAGGAATAATGGTCATTTTAGCTTGTGTTGGACATGGTCTTCCCTTTTTTGATATCTGATGATGGGTTAAAAGATCGGATTTTTTCCGTTTCGACAGTACTCGAATGGGGTATATACTGTACTTCAGGTTAAACAATTAAGTACAAGGATATGCTGTTACAAGTCAACCACTTATTATTGCTATTATTATTATTATTTCTGTTGTTATCGTCATCATCATTATCATCATCATCATCATCTCTGTTATTACTATCATTATTATTAACATTGTTATTACTCTCATCTTATTTTTGCTGTTATTATTATCCTTAGTGTTGTCATTATTATAATTATTAGTTATTATTACAACAATCATCATTATTATTGATGTTACTAGTACTACTATCATCATTATTATTAGGGTTATAATATTATTGTTTCCATTATCATTATCATTATTATTGTTGCCGTTTCATTTATGTTATTAGTGTTATCATTATCATCATCATTATCACTCTTACAGCTATTATTATTGCAATATAATGTTCATACCATCATCACTATTTTGCACATCACCCTGTTTTTATCTTTTAACATTACAGTGATTATTATTACATGCATATCAAAATCCATTAAAGATAGTTCAAGAAGGTCTCGGGACCTGTCTAGATACTCGAAATTGTGGATTTTGAATTTCGGAATTATATTTTGTGGACAGTAGCGCTATATTGGTTATTTTCAACTATCATTTTCGTCGTTTGTGTTCGTTATTGATGCTTAGTAAAAAAGACATAAAAAGCCGAGCAATGTGTCTGTTATGCGGTGCAATTTCTTACTGTTTTAGTTTTTTTTTTCTACTTTTACGCCTATGTCTTAATTCCTTTATTCGTTTTCATACAGGGTTTATTCACCTGTATTAATTCCTTTATTAGTTTTCATCACATAGGTTTCTGAATTTCAAATGTAAAAAGCTGTTGCAAATATTCAGCCTTTATTTCGGTTACTTTTTAAATTCAATTTTCATGTTCGTTTCTCGTGTAATAAACGTTGTTATTGGGATTTCTTCCTTTGATTTTAATTATTGTTATAATGCCGCCTCCATTTTATTGTTTGCTCTAATATAAAGATATCATAAGCATCGTCTGTGTCTACATGATTATGATGTAGAAAAACTGATTTTTGTGTGCATTTTGATATTAATTATCATACCATGGTCTGACAATATCTGTTGTTGTTTTTTTATTATTATTAATTTACAACGTCCACTAATTATTTGTAGAGAAGAAATTATCAAAATATCGCCAATGAGAAATGGAAATTATTTATACTGTATATTTCTACAAGTATTGAGAACATCTAAAAATTTACAAATATATCTCTCTCATCGAAATACCTGACAGGGGAAAATAAACACACATGCTAAATATGTTGTACCTCTCCTTTAAGAAAAGACAAGAAATAAACACACTCGTAAACTTTCAAATTTTTGACGAAATCGGTCTAGCACAAGGCGAGGGTGCCGTAGCATGTCCACGTGACAGACTATGTAACTCGCACTGGCAGTATGACAGAGTATCTACGGACATGGCAAGTCTCGCGACCACCAGATAACTTTGGACACGCACGGCAGGTCTGACCTTCACCGCCCCCCTTTTTTTCCTTCTTGGCGCCCCCCTACCTCATAGCTCCCCCCACTTTTCACTCAGTATTCCCCCTCATATCTCTCTCTTTTTCCTTGTCTTCATATCCCCTTTCTCCTCTGTCCTCCCCCTCACATCTCCATCTCTCCCCTGTCTTCCCCCTCACATCTCTCCCTCTCCCTTGTCTCTCCCCCTTTTCTCCTCGTCTTCCCCTCAAATTTCCCCAGTGTCTCCTTTTCCTCCCCGTATCCCCGTATTTCCCCTTCTCCCCCCTGTATATCTCCCCCATCTCCCACAATCTCCCCCATATACCTTCCCTCCTCCCCTGTTTATCCCCTATATATCTCACCCCTCTTCCCCTCCCCCTGTCCCTCTGTCTCTTCCTGGCTCCTTCCCATCCTCTTCCCTCCCCTGTCCCCTATCTCTCTCTGGCTCCCCCACCCCTCTTCTCCTCCTTCTGTCCCCTATCTCTCTCTGGCTCCCTCCCACCCCTCTTCTCCTCCTTCTGTCCCCTATCTCTCTCTGGCTCCCTCCCCCACCCCTCCCTCTCCAACACATACCTTTTCGACGTTTCCCTCGTGTCTCCTCCGGGATCTGGTTGGTGTAAACATGTGTTGGAGATAGTGTCTGATTGTATCTTCTTTCCCACTGCGATGTTTTAATGAATGTTTCTGTTTTATTGTTGTGTGACTGGAGGCTTAGGCAACAAAAGAAAGGAATATGATTAAAATGTATCGTTATAAATATTAATTCAACTGACAATTTCATTCACTGACTTCTCATGCTTAGATAATGTCTACTTCTCTCCTTTTCTTTCCCTCTATTATTCTTAATTTGGCAAAGGCTAAATGATAAGAGAAATTAAAAAGATGATTAAAATTGGTTGTTGGAAATTAATATAAAAAATCTTTGATTAATCTGACCATATAACCTGCATGTGCTTATATCGTGACTTCTCTCAACATTACAGAGAGAGAGAGAGAGAAAACCAAGGAAAGAGAGCGAGAGAGAGAGAAAGGAAAGGTAAAATTACTTCGCAATTAATTTTCTGCCACGTAATGATGAAGTATGCATTTGCACATGTGAATCAAAATCTGTTTAAAAGACCCCAAAGCAATACATTCACAGCACGGACGAATTAATCTTGTTGTCTTATCTCCTGAAAACATCCTCGTGCCGAACGGACAGGTAAAGGACACATTCCTTGGCAACCAACATCATTATTTAGTGTCCAGCCTTCCTCCCATAGCCCCCTTCGCACCCCCTCCCTCACCCTCCCCCCACCCCCCCTCACCCTCCCTGTCTGTGGCTCCCTCTGCGGTAGTCTCGCATTCCATCCAAATTTAACGTCACCGGGAACATGGTTTTCGCTAATTTCAAGAATTTGGAGGTCTGTTTTCGTTACTTTTTAAAGTAAAAGGTGGTAAATTGAATTAATTGAAGAAACGTTTCTTTATGGAATGATTAACTTGCAAAACACAAGGTAATGTCTGCGGCTCTATAGGTGCCCAATCTTGCTGAATCACCGTTGATTTAAGAGGCCATTTGTCAAGCGTTAACACGTATAAAGATGTGAGGAAGTGTATGTGATTGCAGTAGATATTTCATCCACACGTAGATATGTC
>NW_020872851.1:379854-389854 GCF_003789085.1 Penaeus vannamei
CTTTAACAAACCTTATAATACTTTCATAGTTATTTCCTGAATCTCAAAAGCCTAACCATGGCACCAAAATTAATTAAAAAAAAACTTCAGTTATTAATAGTGTCATATGGGTGTGTTGGTACTTCGGTGTATGAATACATATGTAAATGCATATACACATACATAAGTATTAAATCACTCCTGAAATAAATTAGAAGGAAATGCCATTACGTAAAGAAAACTGTTGTAAAAAATATATATATTTTCATTACATGTATGGTTCTCGATTGACACTCGATGTAGAGATTACTTAATTTTCCTGTTTTTGGCCTTCTTTTTCTTGCCCTGCTTGCTGCTGGTCTTACTATCAGGTGAACCAGATTGTGCCCCTGAACTCAGACTAGGGAAGTCTTCATCCAAGAAGGACACTCTGCAATGGATAATTTCATGCGACCCCTCAGCCTTGTCTGGGTGCTTCTCCCTTTCAAGGGAACATCCTGCAAGCCTCTCTGCTATCTCTGATGTACTTTCTTCTCCAATGCTTTTCTCTTTCTTAAGAATACTTTTCTTAGGCTCACTTTTTGCTGGTGGTATCAGTTCCTCTCCAGTCTCATCCTGTAAAAAAAAATTGGTACAAATTAATTAACTAACAAAAAGTTGGTTAACAATTATAATAGAAACAATAAAAATTTTGCTCTCTATATTTGTAGCTCATCTTCTACTACATACCATTACAACAGAGTAGCATTTGAGTCACCAAGAATATAAAAAGGTAATTCTGAATTTGACTCTCACCTGCAAATTCAGATTACATTACTCACTCAGTTAATCTGTACGCAAATCAAAACTTTTTTTGCTATCCACATATGATTAAACACATATCTATTAGACACATATCCAATCCTCCTAAACTTACTAAGATACAGATTGCTCTCATTTCATGCCTAGGACTTCCCTGTCAGGGGTTGTGGGAGTGTCCTGACAGGACTGGTTTTGGAAGTGCTGACCTTGCCTGACGAAAGCTTATACAGTATAGAATAATAGTTAATATGTGGGTTAATAAGCAAAAAAATTGCCACAATCATTTCTTTAATCATATTAGGTACACCAATTCATGTAACCATGCTTCTTTTAAGTTTTTACCAAAATGAGAACTGAACACCAATAATCAGTTTGTGAAATCTGATCTCCATATAAAACAGAAATATCTATGTAAATGATTGAATACAACCTTTTTAATCACAATTTTCTTCAAGACCACCACTTACTAAACTGGAAATTTCTTTTTTTGTGTGTAGACCCCATTGTAATTTATGCAGTTTTGCCTTTAAGTATATTCTTAACCTAGCCTAACATTTAAATTGGAAATTACATTATCAACTGGACATGTTAATTTTATTGACAGCACCTATTAAGAAACATGTACATGAAAAATGAGAATGCTTTTCATAATTGATAAGACTAAATACACATTTCCACAACATTCTTGCTTTCATTTATCACAGGCCTTTCCATCACAAGGAAAAGTTATAAATATGGCAATCACAATCCTTTTTATGTTTTTTTCCAAACATATCCCAACCCTCACAAAACTTGTTCTTCACTCGTCTACTTTTAAAAATTCTACACTTACTCACTGTAATCATACAATGAAATAACTAATATGTAATATGTATTTTCTCGGAAGTGGCTCAGATAATGTTTAGACATTCCCATATTTCTTTCATTTCAGAAGTCTCTACAAATTTATTTTAACTTCTTTAATTCATTCTCTTTTTGTTAATTTGCAATCTATTCTATTCATTTAGTAATCTAAGGTTATATTTGTTTTGTGCCGTTTGTAGGGCACAGCCTGTAACTGATCCCAAATTTTTAGCACATGTCTGTACTAATATTTTTCAAATCTGCATCATGTACCAACTAAATAACAAATATTTGAATTTAAAAAAAAAAATAATAATAATAATACTAATTATAAACCTACAAAAATTATTTTTAATTATATGCAAACATTTTTCAGATTGCTTATTTTCATTTCAGTTTGACTGTTTACCCTACTAAATTCAGTGTAAGAAGTAATCCACTCTTAATAAAATACTCATTCCTATAATGTAATGAACTGTGTCCGACCAACAATAATTTCCTTTAATACCATTATGAAACCTACCACCCACATCATACTTTCACAATTTAAGACACTAAATTTTCCACAAATACTGACTTTTGATACTTTGTTTCCCCATATCAAATATCATCTACCAATATATTCTTATAAACTTCGCACATGCTCGCTTCAAAAGTACATTTGAAGAATCTTCTTTCAATTAAATACAGTGATAAATCAGATTACTTCAAAGCTCATGCAGCAATTTTTTCAATTACAATATAAATGGGAAAAGAAAACATCTCGCATATAAACAGAAATGCGCTCTTCTCAACAAATGAAAGGTCAGCTTGAAAAAAAAAAAATTGTATTGCCCTCTTACCAGCATCATCCGTCAGTGTTGACTGTTTCTTTTATATTCTTTGCAACCAAAGAAAAAGCATAATCCTGACTGAAACCAATTATCATAGCAAGCAAACTTATCTACTAGCATATACCAAAAGTACCCACAGGACATTAGGATTACAAATGTTAGTAAAACTGCAGGGCAGCACAGTTCTGACAAATTAAGATGCAAACCACTAACTAAGAACATACAACTACAAACTACTTTGCTTCTACTGCAAACACAACAATGCAGAACATAGGTATAACAGTCTATAGATTAAGAAAATCTAATATTCCAGCAGTTTAGAGGATGCTTTATCTATTCAAAATAAGGTTCTATATAAAGGATACAAAGGCTACTCATATACACCCAGGCTGTTAGGATAATAAGCTCAAGCATACAAATAAGAACAAGGACAAGAAAAATGTAAAAATAGCAACTAGACAAAGATATAGAAAAAAATATCAACGTACGATAACAACAAATTCTTCCAGTAAATCGTCACTTTCTTCCTCCTCTTCTTTTTCCTTTTCTTCCTCTTCTTCATCCTCTTCCTCCTCTTCAACTCTATAACTCATTTTGTTCTTCTCTTTCTCCAGCTTCTCTTCTGCTTGGATTTCCTCCCACAGGAACTCAAAGTTACGGTTTGTGCTATTCATTTTCTGGCGCCAGAGCTCTTGATGGGCTTCATATTCATAAATCTGTAAAAAATAAATTATCAATACTGATGCCAACAGTAATCAAACAAACAAACAATCTTTGATGGTATCCACAGTAATATTGATAACATCCACTCTCTGGGACAGTAACACTGGCAACTCACCCTGGACATTGGAGGACTCTAATCACCAAGTCGGTTTTTCTATTCTTATCACCTGACAATTAATACTTATGCTTAGAAGTGTTTGGATTTTCAAATCTTACATACAAATTTTTTTTTATAGCTTTTATTAAAATTTGCTGCCTTCCACACTACTTTTTTTCCTTGCCAATTGGGGTACTCCAGAATCCAGAGTTGTTGCCATTTTCATTTCACCCGAGATGGGACACTGAATAACAGCGGATTTCTGTATATTCAATATATATCTACACATAAATGTGCATATATAGTTCTTATTCTCAATACTTGACAATGCGTCATTTTAACTCACCATCCTTGCAGCTTCATCCTCTGGCCCAGGGAGAGAAATGCCACTCACTTTCTCAAACAGCTGAAGAGGAGTTGGCAACTGTGGAAGCCCTTTAGACTGGAAGAACCTAAAGATAAGATCTTTGAGTTAGCCTCTATATCATAACTTAATTATTCATAACTTAATTATTATCAGAAACAATTCAATAAATAAACAGGAGGAATAACTAGATATACTATTTACAAATATCTTGTAAGAAAGAGAAAAGGACACTTAAAAGACAAGACATCCTTTGAAATACAGAGAGACATTACAAGACTTTTAGTTACTTCTGGAATTTCTCAGTCCATTACTAACATATACTGAAGATTATATCTCACACTAAATGTCTAGTATTCATTATTCATTGCAGCACATTTTTCTGAGAAGCATTTTCCCTTACTTAATGATGTTAGAACAATCACGGTGTAAGAAATGTAGAGCATGAGGGTGTGACGGTTCAACAGCCTGACCCACATCAATGATCCAACAACGACCTTCATGCCACAAGATGTTGTATTCACTCAAATCGGCATGAACAAGGTGGCAGCCTTGGAACATCTTCACCATTGCCTAATACATACAGTAATGCATTAATAAACAAATAGTTAGTAACTGCCGTTAAAACTGATTACAAAACTCTGAGGTCAAATTGAAGCATATATTGTGAATATATAAATATAATGCTATCAAACAAAAATTTCCAAGAAAGTTTTAAATTGCCTTAACATTATTGTTATTCACACTGCATAAGTAAATAAACTTTTACCTCCACCACTTGCTCATATGCAATGGAAAGATCACAGGATGACAGATAAGCATCCTTCAGTTTAGGAGCTGCCTGATGGTTACGGCCAATAAAGGACATCACCAGGACATGCTGCTTAATAAGTATTGGCTCTGGTGAAGGTATGGCAGCACGCTGTAGACGTCGCAGGTTGTGATACTCTTTCTCAGCCCATAGACGAATAGACTGAAAGATGAATAGGAATTCCAGCATATTATTTGATATATTACACCATCCAGATGAAACGCTCTTTTAATGAAGTTATTAAAACACTTTTAAAATTACTTGAGAAATCTTTCATTGTATAAGAAGCAAAATTTTGTCTGCACTATATATGAAGTTTCCATTCTCTCATATCTTATAATTTGAAATAATTTGAGTCCTTTCTTTAAACCAAATTGAATAAAAAATAAATAAAAATAAAAATGCATATATATATATATATATATATATATATATATATATATATATATATATATATATATATATATGAATATATAGACAAATTAATTAATTAATTAATATATTATTACTAAAAATAATAAAGAGCAGTGAGAAAGAACAAGTCTTGCCTTTTACAACTGTAAATATCAGTGAATTATTTTTTTTTTTTACCAGAATACTTTTGTACTTTAAACTGAATAACATAAAGAGAACCATGTACATAAGACAATGAAAGGCAGAACAAGAAAACAAAAAAATATGCTTAGTTTTTTTTTTTGCTATGTTGTGATTCTCTGTTTTGCCTTTGTCTACAACCAATCCTACCTTCTGTGTGTTATTCTTAGTCATTCTGTCCTTGAAACGATAATCTTCTCGGATGTAGCGCTCACGTGTTTTGAAATCAGTTAGTGTTGTTTTGAAAACCTTCACAGCACACTCTTCTGAAATTTCCTTTTCTTCAATCCTGAAAAACAGACAAGTTTGTGTACAACATCCTTACAAAAACTCAGACTGTAATCAAAGCAACTTTCCTTTTGTATATGGCTTTCTCTAACTAAAGAATGCAACAAAACATGCATGCGACTGTTAAAATGTACATACCTTCAAAAGCGTAATAAATTGAGCATTGTAGACCTGAACTTCAAGAACTAAATACCATAAACAAAACAAAAACTTGTTTTTCTCTAATGTTATCTAAATTCAAGGTCAAGTATTGAAGGAAAAGATTTCCTTTCCTTAAAACTCAAGATAACTTTTAGAACATAAATGTGATGAAGTCACTTACTGTCCTCCTTTGGCATGAATGACAACAGCTTCTTTGCCTGAACTGATGACACCATTCACAGATTCCAAAATAGCATTGTTTACTAATTTGAAAATCAACAGTCGTGTGTTTGGATCCAGAGCCATCTCAGCTGTGGCTTTTTCCACCTTTAGAAAGATAAAAGAATCAATTATTGAAAGTATTATTCAAACCTGTAAAATTATTCTAAGGGGACTTTTGATTCACGAATCTTTAATAATCACTTTACGAAAACTTCATTTTACCTTGTCATGAACACGGTTCTTTCCTTTGTTTTCCTTAATTGCAGCACGCTGTAGCTTGTTATAAACCTGGGAATGAAGAGATAAGAAAGTATATCAAAATTCTCACTGTTAAAATACTTGATGCATCACCCACTTATTACCTTCTTTAAACATTTTGCAAGATGGAAGATTCTGGCAAAAAAACGGTAGATGATCCCCTTAAATGCATATAAGACCAAGCTAAAATACTTTCACTCTCGCATTCACTTAGTAATAGCCTCGCAGATCTGTGCCAGTGTAAATACTGAACTATAGTATTACTATATTATTACAGTGGTGAGAAATAAGTGGTTCATTATCCATACCACAACGTATGTTTATTCCAGGTGCATTTGATGAACTAGAACAAATTTTAAAGAATAAACAGAAAGAAAGCATCACCAGACCAATGTGATCAAAGTACTATTGAGAGTAACTGCTTCACCTTAATTAATTAAGTAATTATGATGGTTATACAAAAATAATGGAGCCATAACAAAGCACTGACTAAACAGATTCCCCTGTCAAACTCCAGAGTCCCAGATCTTAATCTTGGACCTCATTGCTAAATCCAATGAGAGCAGCCACTTAGGTCTGCAAAGATTCATCTAAGACATCAATACCATCAGCAAGGTCAAAATCAGTGACACTTATTTCCTAATATTGCTCCACACTAATTTTGGATGGTAGCTTTACCCAGGCCATGCAAGTGCTGAAAAACAGATGCAAGAACCCTGCCTCTCTCCTGAATTCACAATAAAAAAGCTTCTGTACACATTTTACAGCACTTTCAGTACTAGCATGAAGATGTCTGAACTCCTCTAACACTCACCCAATGATTCACTATGCACCAAGACAAACACCTTGAGGCCAATGTAACCTGTAGAACTTGTGGTAGCAATCTAAAATGAATTGAAGTGCAAGGATTTGGTCAGTATGGGCTTGACAAAAATTAATTCTGCCTGCTCCAGTCTCTGGAGCAATCTGCATATTTGGGGGAACTGTATCAGACTATGAGATGGCCGCCAGCAGACAGAGCAATGGGTTGATCACCAGATAACAATTCAACAGGGATGCCACAAATACCTAGTCCTTTAAAGCTCTTCAGTTTGAAGATCACCTTCCTCACTAGAGATAGTTCAAGTTTCGGGATTACTGTTGGTGGTTCAACCTGGTGTTACCCAAAATACTGTACCTAATGTTCTAACACTCCAACAGGATCTAAGATGACCCAACAATCTACTGAGCATAAAGCAGCTTTCTGCTAAAAGGATACCATGTCCAGCAATGCAGGTTGGAGCACTGGTATCAGGAGCTAGAAATACTCAGTAAGTGGAACCTTGCAAAGTCCTAAAGAAAATGCCTATGCTATTAACCATTTTCCTAGCTGTAACAATACCAAGTATTCTCACCTATAAAAAGACAACCACCTAACCTTCAGTTTCTTCAGTTCCAACCATAGTAGTGGCAACAGATCAACCTCAACCTACAGCAAAGAGCAGATGTTCAATGCTTCCTCTCAGACAACCTGACCTGTCTGAGGTTCATTCTTAGGCAGTCACTTAGGATGGACACTCCATCACAACAATGCTCCAAATAAGGGAGGGCAGCAAGCTATAGGGCCTGGTATACACCTATGGAATTGCCTAGGGCTTTGGCCCACCTGCCTCACACTGGGTAGGGATAGACTGCCCCTACTCCCTTAATACATAATAAAGGTCACCCTCCCAACAGGACCTTTAGTCTGAATAACTTGCTAGCAGAACCTCAATTTATTAGATACTGCCAGTAGGAGGTGGCAGCAAGAAAGCATGGAAGTACTACTTCACATCTGCCTGAGTATGAAGCACCCACCCATTAACAGCAAAACAAAAGGTATTCTCTAAACTCTCACAAAAAAAACAAAAACAAACCTTGTTTGACAGATGCATGTCAAATCCTCCACCATCTCCTGTGTTTATTCCAGGGGGGAGGTTCATGATTCGCTCAGCATTTTTACGACCACTGATTGCAAGGTCATGCTTGGTCACAATGCCCTTGCCATGCTTGACATATCCACAAGCTGGAATGACTGGATCATCACGTTCACGTGCCTGTGCATAAGAGAAATTCTCAGTATGTGCTAAACTGTTTCTTAGTTTAAAGCAAGAGGTCCACTTACACATAACTTACATTTATCATATTTGGAAGCCTAAAAGACAAAAATTACACAATTTGCAAAGGCATTCACTTGACATTAGAGAATACATATCTATCAGGATAAGAATGGTGTGTATATGTATATATATACTAGCAAATACTCCTAAATTTCATAAATAATAACGGTATACTCCCTGAAAAAATACTGCAATAATTATCAATAAACTTATCATAACAAAAAATACTTAAGCCAATATAAAGCCCAAGATAATCATTATTGGTTTGCAAATATATTTAGTTCACCATCTTTTCAGAGTAATCACCTCAAAAGAGTCAAAATCTCTGTTGTCTTCATCCAGTTCCTGAGGTTCATCATCACTATCAGGTCCATACCAATCAGGGCATATCTTAAACTTGTTGAATGATACTGAAACTGAATTGATAAAATATATGAAAGATATCAGGTACAAGTCATGCAATTAAATAGTATCAAATCTTCCCTTTTTCATTAAAACAATATATCTTTTGTTTTCCAAGTATCTTTACTTTCCTTTCAGCTTAATACTGACTTATCATAACATTTTTAACAAAAACCTACCTTTGGAATTGCCATTGTAATGCCTCTCTTCACGATTCAACTGTTGGTCATACTCGCGATCAAATTCATACTGCAGTACTTGTGCTAAGATTAAGTCTTCTGATGTATCCTCTACTTTGCTGAGGCTGAAGATGTTGTTTACATCAGTTGTGCCACCAATCAGTGCCTTGTAGTACATCTCATTCTCTCTGTTTACAAAGAAAAAACATTTGATCACCTATTCAATATTCAATATATGCTTTAATTAGCATGCTTGTACATTGTGGGGGAAATAAACGTTCATAGGTTCTATTCAATTTCTAGAAAACTACTTACTGATCTTGAATGTTCTGAGCAAGATCCTCTGACATGAGATCACGGAAGGAGGAAGGAGAGGATTGTTCCTTGGTCTGTGTTGTCTGTGAAGACACCCATGGACTGGTGGTCACTGGTGGGTCTGTGGCCAGTCCAGCACCTCCCCATGCTGCCACACGGCCTTGTGGCAAGGTGCTAGGTACTGGCTGATGGTCTGTAGCCGGTTGTAACAGTTCTGCTGACGACATTTTGGGGTTTTCTTCTATTTGTTTTATCCAGTTTAATTCAAGACGATTCTTGAAATTTTGACTTCTCTTTGCTTGATCCTTAATATTCTCTATTTGGTTTACCTGTAAAAGAAAAAAAAGAAAAAAAAATTGTGAAGGAAAATTCATCTGAAAATAACTAGGTATATGATGCGATACACAAAAATAACACAAACAAATGTCATTTCAGACTTCTTAGCACTCTATTTTGCTACTTTCCAAACAAAATATTTGAAATCTCTTGAGATAAACTTCTCCATATTTAATTCAAATTTACAGGAATCACAGTGCCAAAAATACAGGCAGTGTGTTATATAAGTAGACACCATTCTGGGCGTGCAGCACGTAGGCATAGGGTGATCTTCTCTCTTTGTTTACATATACTGCACAAATAGTCCTATAGAAGAACTTTGTCTCAGTTTAAATCACCTCATATAAGTTTTATTACGTATTAACTCCAACTATATATTGTCCTCCTGGCCTACTATTAGTAAAAATAAATTTATTTCTTCTGAAGTTTTGTACAAAAAAAAAAAAGAAATTAAAAAGACCCAAATATTTTCAACAATATAGGCTGAGGTTACTTGTACAGCAGCCATATCAGATTTATGTCAGTTAGGCATACAGTACAAAATTGTGAATGTGCAAATTGTTAATAAGTCCAAGTAAACCAAACCAAACCAAACATAATTGAGAGTGGTATCATCTTGTGCAAGACGCTGCCATCAAGTTTGTTTCGCCACACATGAGCAGGACTTGAGCCTCAC
>NW_020872851.1:394854-397354 GCF_003789085.1 Penaeus vannamei
GAACCTTTGCTGCCTGTCACAGTGGCCAGGAATACGGTGCGCAGCATGGAAAAGGCGTCCTCCATGGAGCTGGCACTCTTCCAGTCACTGCTTACTCATGTTACATTCCACGTTCGTTTATCGATGATAATAATGCTAAAGCCCTCTTCTAAATATCAAATGAGTCAAATCACACTCCAAGAGATTTCTGCATTTGTGGTGAGTCTTTTCCATCACCCTGGCCTTCGCTCATGACAGCAGTTTGCATCACCCAGGATGTGGCCAATTTACCCGGTTGACAGCATGTTCATGTCACCTGCCCTTCGGGTCAAGTTTTTCCATGATGTGACTACAACATTATCTGGGTCCAGTGGGTTAAACCATCCTACCTCTGCTTCCCTCTCCCTCAATCAAATACCTTGTCAAATCTAAATCCAGATACTCCAATCTATACCACTTCTCTGATGCCTACCCCTCCTCCTCACTTAACCTATTGCACCAGACAAGTTAAACATTCCACTACATCTTCACTTACCATATCCTCTCCTACACTGTCCTTTCCCTCTTCTCCTCAAACATCAATGCCCTCTTCTCCTCCTCACAAGAGAACTTTTGTTTCTCATACCCCCCCACCCAACTCCCCTTCAGAAAATTTGAAGACATTGAAAAATTCCTAGATATGAACCAAGAGAATGGTCTGCTCCCTCATCCACCCTCCAATCCTTCTATTCCCATTTAGTCTACATTCAAAGTATTTGCTAATATCCATCCTCCTCCCCACCAAGTTCCCCCAACCCCTCTTCCTCCATCCTTTCCCAACACACCCCATCCCCTCTTCCTTTTGCACCATTCCTTCTTTGTTCATCATTATCCCTACCTCTCCCACTTGGATACTCATGTGAATTCCATCCATTGTAGCAGAGTTCTTCTCTAGATCTCTCTCCTCCTGACACTTTTCCTAATACTTCACCACCTTCTCCAGTCCCCTTATCTCATCCCCCAGATTCTTCTCATGCTACTTATCCAACAGCCTTCTCAATCTGTATTGCACGTTGATTGTTTCATAATAGCTCTTTTTCCAGTTTTCCTTAAACAATGTTCCTGTAGATTCCCCAACTACAGACACTCCCTTTCATTCAATCGCCTAATGCCCTTAACCCTTCCCTTTACTAGTCTCCAATTTTCTTCATTTGCAACCCCCTTCATTACATTAACACTCACTAACCTTTGACATTTAACACATTTTATCCTAATCATTAACTTATTTTTACCCTTTTCACCACAATACTTTACCATAGTGCTATATGATCTTTGATGTTTAATTTGTTTCAGCCATTAAAAATTAACCATGAAAGATACCAGGGAAATTTTTGGGTGAAATAATAATATACTCAGAATCAGGCACTGTAGTGTCTAATGTAGGGGGCTGGGCCCCCTGCAACCCCATAAATGGGGAACTACCACAATGGAAGACAAATAATCCTCCACTTATTCACAGCAGGGTAGAGTGTATGACTGATGTGGGAGCACCCAGTGCTGAGGCTGTCTGATGCTAGCTGGGGTTAGGGGACAGCAGACCCCATGGTTGGTTTGCTATGGGCATAGCCTCCTGCATATGATTATATGTTGACCAATTTTCTGTATATTATTTGTAATTTACCCCATAATTTCCCTAGTACCATTCATGCCTTCCCTTGCTATCAAGGCCAAGATTTTAGGTATTGGGGGTTTCCATGGCATAATTTCAATATATTTAGATAGTTGAGAGTGAGAAGAAACCTTCAATACCAAAATCATCACAATCAGATATACAAAGGTATTCTGAAAAATTACCATCTAAAGTGCCTACAATAACTTATTGGATGAACTACATGGTGCAGGTGGTCATGGAGTCCATGAATATCATCATATATCAGTTGAAACATTTCAAGAAAGAAGACACTAACCTTAGAAAAGCCAGTCCACCAATTATATTAGTTATTATACATCATACAATCATGACAGGTACCTATATATCCTATAGTTCAACAGATATAAAAAAAATATATATATTCTTTCCAGTGGCACTTACAGCTATTAATGTAATCAGTAGTGTCCAAGAGAAGAAATTATGGACGTATAAAAACTAAAGGTGATGCAAATACTGTAACTGAAGATTTAAATTTTTCCAGTTGTTCCCGAGTTTCCTAATAACAATGTTCCTGTAGATTCCCCAACTACAGAACACTCCCTTTCATTCATCGCTAAAATGCCCTTAACCCTTCCCTTTCTAAGTCTCCAATTTTCTTCATTTGCAACCCCCTCATTACATTAAACACTCACTAACCTTTGACATTTAACACATTTATCCTAATCATTAACTTATTTTTACCCTTTTCACCACAATACTTTACCATATGCTATATGATCTTTGATGTTTAATTTGTTTCAGCCATTTTAAAAATTAACCATGAAAGATACCAGGGAAATTTTGGGTGTGAAATAATAATATACTCAGAATCAGGCACTGTAGTGTCTAATG
>NW_020872851.1:402354-407367 GCF_003789085.1 Penaeus vannamei
TATTAAGATATGTTTTTTTCTATATTTCAAAGATTTGATTACTTAGCTCTTTATCAGAGGTAAATGTTACTGGTTGGGATTTTCAGTGTCTTTTATATTTACTTAATAATTTGTATAATGGAAGTTATAGTAAACCAGTTTCCAAATGTTTAGATATTATATTTCGATAGAAATCCGGTCCATTGATTACTGGATTAACACTGCTAGAAGTGTTTTGAATACATTGAACAATAGATTCATTAATTTTCTAATCAGGGTCTGGATATCAATGTCTAAAATTTAACTCCAGAGGTAGTTAGAATTAAGGAGTAATATTTTTTTATGAATCCTTATGTTTAGGGATCCTCAGAGGCTTAGTTGGGACTATTCTGGAGCAGTACTTATTGCATGGCCTCCAACCAAATGACAAGATTTGAGAAAATGATATCACTAGGTTCAGGTCTGAGTTTTGTCCATGAGTGTGATATCTTCCTGGCCATTGTGTCAATGCAGTGATGGTTACATCATCTTTGTCTCTTGTATCCAAGTGTATTGGTAATTTTTTTCATATTTCTTGAAGAGGTGTTATACAACATCCAAAAGGGGTCTCAGACCAATTGCATTTGTTAAATATTTTGTAAATTTAAGTTTTTACCTCCAACTTAAACATCAGTATCTAAACTTAAATGCACTACAATCATGAGATAGGTTGCATTAGGTTGTGATGTGTCTTCTTCCAGTATGTTTTGCTGTTTTGATTAGAATGTTTTCCATAGGTTTTGAGCGTGAATGAATTCAGTTGTGATTCTATATCTATTTATGTTCTAGATAAATACTGTTGTCACTCCACTTATCACCTCACTTTACTATTTTCTGTGGAGTAGGGAATAGTATTATATGAGTAGATATTGACTTTTATATATTACTAGTTTTATGTAGTTCTTGGTCAATACTCATATAGGTACTGTCATGCTGCCATCACAGTAGATAATGAACTTGACTCATATAATGAACTTGACAGATCCATACCTATCAATCTCTTAAGTCCCCTGTTGCTCCAGTTACTTGAACTCCTCACAGAAAGACAAGTGATATAAACAATACACAAATGATATTGGAATTTTGATACAGAGACATACAGTAACAAATGGCAGATGAATACATTTTTCTGGTTACTTTCTAATGGAGATAGCAAATGAGATTTCAAGACCTGGAGTAATGAATAAGGGGAACCTGTCAGTGTCAGTGAATGATAGATGTTATACATTTATGACAATTCTTTATCATTATTTTTTAAATTATTTATTATCATTACTAAGTATTTTTATGAGATGAGATGTTGTTGTTTTTTGTAAGATTTGGTGGTACAGCATCGTAAATATGCCAAGTTGTGGGTGTTACTTGGATATCACTAGCTTATCTGCAAGGAGTTAGCAATGTTAGCCATTTAGGTACTTAAATTTGTTTAACATTTGGCATTTATTGGAGATGAAGTACTCTAGGAATGTATATTGCACGTTTTTATTATTATTGATTTTATGCATTTTTTTAGGGAATTTCTTTATGCCATGCATCATTTTTATCATTCAGTATGCCTACTATGCATTGAATTAAAGGCAAATGTTGCTTTACCCTTTGCATCAGACATAAAGCATAAATACAGTGAAGAAGTTTGATCTATTGTCATGTTGCATAATTTTGCACATTGTTTGGTAAATATTTAAATTGCATATGAATGTATGCATGTAACTAGGATGTATTTTATTGTTGTATGGTTGATGATTATGTACCCTTAGTAAACAGTATTAATTTTTTTCAAATCCTTAGATTCACAGATCATTACAAGTATTGTAGCAAGTATGGATATCATACATTATGATAAAATTGATACATTAAATTGAAGCTAAAGCTGGTAGACCATTCTTTATCAAACTTTCTAGAGAATGTCTTGATTCTCCGATGTAGAGATCTGTGAATTGCTTATCACAAGGCAAAGTAGTTATGAACTCTTGTGTTGAATATAAGACTACAGTAAAGTCTTCCTTTGTGCTTTCATAAGCTACACACTTTGGGGTCATGCTCATTTTTATTTGATAAGTTATTTTCAAAACAAGAATTAACTTTTGTGATTGGCTGCACACTTCATGAAATTAGTAAAAGGATATACAGTTTCTTAATGATAATGAACATGAATATATCTGTGATTAGGTTCAATTGTTTTACAATGGATGGTCTAGATGGAGGCTTTAGTACGGTAAACTAGAAGTCCCATATTTTCTTCTGAAATAATCAGTAATGATTAAAAAGAAATCTTGCTTTTACAATCCTGAAATAGAATACTTGATAGGTTTTCATTTGAAATTTTAAATTATTTTATTTACATTTTTTTTTTATTCCAGAACCATAATACAAAATGCCATTATACTTAACACACAAAATAGAGAATGGAAAAGACCTATATTTCCTACTAATGCTGCCATTACATATTAGTCATGATTCAAAGAGAAGATAGTTAACTTACATTTCATAAATATTGTATATGAGATGTTGAAGCTAAGGTATAGCTGCTAGTATCAGAGCATGTATTCATAAAATGGGAATAACTCTGTAATTTGTTGGAAGTTGTGTTAAGCAGTCAGCTAGTTTTGATAAACACTTTTTAGTTGTTGGTTGTGATATGTGTCTTTGGAAAATGTTTCATACTTAAATAGATATTGATTATTTATGAATAAGTTGAATGTTATAATTAATTCAATTGTAGATTCAGTGCATGATATTTGCAAGTATGTTATATAGCAAGAGAGATAATAACTTTTGGCAGATTTCACTGGAAGGGAATATACTGTAAAATATATTTCAACTGGTAAATTACTAATGACATATATAATAAATGACTGGAAGAGTACCTTATATCTTGGCCCATTACAATCGCAGGGTGGTGAGGCCACTCAATCTGCCTCTCATGATGGCCAATTGGATCCACCGTCAACTAGTGATGGGGGTGGTACCTCTGGTGGTGGTGGTGAAGAGGTGAGCGAGCTAAATGGGGAGGAGGACCAGGTAGAGGATCTGGATGAGAAAGACACTGAATATCTGCCAGGTCCCTCTCATGCCCCCCCTCCCCCTCACCTTGCTCCTACCTCGCCCCACCACCAAGGCCACCCCATGTTTCAAATAGGTGACGAAACGGATGAGGACGGCAATGCAGATCCACCTGTAAGATATTAATGTCCGTCACGGTTGCTGATTATGATTTATGAGTTTATGCTTTATTCACAAGTTTGCTGTGTGAAACTTGCGTTTTGCCTTGAGATGTGTGCTACCATTGCAAGAACTGCATCTCATTTTTCAACTTAAGATAGGCAAGTTAAAGGCAGGTGAAAAAAAAACAAGTGTGCTATGTGTCTCCTTCAGTGATATAACAAAGCTTCTATAAGACAGGAGATGCACTTGTTAAATATAAAAGCACATTGGTTGTGCCTTGCCTTGTCTATAAGAATGCACTGAATTCATCCTTCACTGTGTAAAAAAAAACAGTACACTCCTTAAACTTTATCATTTGGGCCTTTATTGCACAAGGTCACGGGGCATTATGCCATAGTTTTATGCATGGTGTCCTGCTTTTCACAACTAGGAGCAGTGTGAAAAGATCTTTTAGATTTCGACACAAAAAAATCCCTGTTGCAAAAGATCAAGAAAATAATTATAACAGTAGCATAGTTAATTTGTAGGAATAGTGCATTTGTTATGTATGGTAAATAGATTCAGGGTCATTATTTCCAAGATTTTGGTATATTTTGCAAGTAAATAGTTGGACTGTTGACATCTTTTATATTTTGGCAATATGGGAATTTAAGAGTTATTGCTGCAGCTGCTTCCACATTTTTTTTACTTTGGTAATTAATAAAAATGTATATTTTTGTAATTGAAATAATGCTAATATTAGTAATATGGAGCACTCACCTTTTCTGTAATTTGTATTTTTTTGTTTTATATATAGATGTGTAATCACATTTGCTGTACCATATCACATGATTATTTTATGTATATATTTATAGATAGAGAATGGATGAATTAACTTGTAAATTATTAGTATCACAGTGATTTAAATGCAAGTATCTGGCAAGGGAGTTGAGTCTTAATACAATAGTATTTTTGTAAATGAGGGGTAAGTGCAATATTTCATAGCTTTTTCAGAGTTTTTTCACTAAAAAAAGCTGCTTTATACCAAGATTACTTCTTGACCTTAGTTTCTTCAAGATCACTACATCATTACTTGATTATTGCACATATTAGTTAGTTCTTCATTGTATCGCAACCTTGTAACAAAATGCTCAGTGGATTGAATTTCCTTGTTGGATAGTATACAGATAAGGTAGTTCTTTTATGCAGTTGAATGGTAACAGGCATAGATGTAGATATGTAAATAGAAAGTATCGATTTCTGATCTTTAGAATAACAAAATTACAGGCCATTGGTGAAACTGGTGGACCTGGATCCAGGCAGCCATCCCGTCTAATCCAACAGCCGGGAGATAGGAGGAAGATCGAGGAAGAACGATGAAATGATGAATTAGATAGATGTATCATTGCTGCCGCACCGGAAGAGGTATAATTATTCATATGCTGTTATTGAACCCTTCAGTAGTGTTTTAATTTTTTTCATACTCTCCACTCTCTACTACTGTCTTTTTACTCTTACTCGACTCTCTCTCTGTCTTGATTAAATTCCCACTCACTCTACTCTTATCTTACTCACAACTCCTCTCTCTCAAAACAGATACAACTTTCTTCTACTTTCTAAAACTCACTCTCTCTACTCAACGATCAACTCTCATACTAACTACTACCTTCTTATACTTAATCTCTACAGCATATCTCATCTGCATCGTACTTTCTATTCTTCTCACTCTCTCTCTTACTCTTTCTATTCTCTCCTCTTTCTCTCTCTCTTTCTTTTACATCTTATACTATCTCCTCATCATCTTTCTTTCTGCTCACTCTTCTCTCTCTTTCTCTCACTTCTACTCTCTCT
>NW_020872851.1:407467-412467 GCF_003789085.1 Penaeus vannamei
TACACACACACACACACACACATGTATGTATATGTTATTTGCGTGTGTGCGTGTGTGTGTGTAATTAATGAAACAATAGTATATGAAGCACTACAATGAAAGAGCAAGTGATAGTGATATGTGGATTATTAACCTTTGTGCATTGATTGTAGCAATTGTTATTATTGGAAATGCAACCCCACATCTAATTTAAATAATCTGAGCTTACCATGAGGTACAACACTTAATTCTATGATAGTTTTCTTTTATACCATTTTCTTCGCAAATCGATAATGACGGAGTTATAGAGGTTATAAACTCCACGACTTTCCAGGAGCAGCGGTTACCTTCCTCCTCCAGCGCCGCGACAAAATGACAAAAAGTCGTTAAGAGCGACGGGAAATCGGACGGATTGTAGCGGATGACGTATGCGAGGGAAGTCAAATGAGCCAATTAGATTCGAGCTGAAACAAGACACTCAATAGAACCAATCAGATATGGAATAGATCATCACGTGACAATAGAAGCTGGGCCTAGGAGAAGGCAGTTGAAATTCAAATCAGTTCCATCATGGCTAGACAGTGTGTAGGTTGTGAGAACAATTATTTCGATTTCACTGCGAAATATCAACAAAAAGAACGAAGCAAGCTTACATCACGGTGTACTGCAGTGAAGTACAATGCCCACACTGTAAACATTGTGTCATTACAGAAATGACAGACACAGTGGATTTGTGGTGCATAGAAAAGTATTTGAAAAAACAAAACGAGTAGTGTAACTTTGCTGTAAACGAACGTAATTCCCGCCAACAACGACCTGGAATACCCGACGATTTCAGTGACCCGCAGCCTGGCCCGTCTGGAGTAGATGATTCAGGTAAGAGGAGGTTAAAACTGTCCTGGGGTCTGGGCTCTCTCTTGCTGGAACATACGAGGTGAAGATTTTGTGTACCAGGCGGGGGTAGGGGGGCGGCACCTCCCCTAAAAGGGGGTTTAAGGGGCTGAGCTCCCTATACAACCCGGAAATGTGTTAATATACTATGCTTATTGTATTCTAGCGATATTTCTCGAAATCCCAGATATGTAGGCCTATCATGGCCTCCCCGGCTATCGAGACCGATATCGTAATTACGCTTCGTTTACGAGGGAAATGAGTGCTAGATTCGTTCGAAACAAGACGAAAGCTATTGGAAAATTATTCTATTCACCCAAAAAATGTCTGGGGTTTGCTTTCCAAATTTACCATACACACACACACACACAACACACATATATCACACACAACCACACACACACACACACACACACACACACACACACACACACATATATACACACACACACACACACACACACAGACACACACACGCGCGCACGCACACACACACACACACACGACACACACACACACACACACACACACACACATATATATATATATATATATATATATATATATATATATATATTATATATATTGTGTGTGTGTGTGTGTGTGTGTGTGTGTGTGTGTGTGTGTGTGTGCGTGCGCGCGTGTGTGTGTCTGTGTGTGTTTGTATACATACATATATATGTGTATAAACATATATACGTATAATACGATCGCCTTCTGTTGCTTCTCTTCCTCTCATCACCCTTCTTCCCCTTTTCTTCTTTCTTTATTATCTTCTTTCCTTTATTATTTTATCTATTTTATTTTTTTTTCTTTTACTTTTGCAACGACGGATACTGCGCCATCTATGGACGAGGCGTGTAAACCTATGAGTGTGAGCTGTCGTATTTTTGTTTTGCTTTTGATAATACTTTAAGAGAACAAATCTCAATCACAAAGGAACCGCATGGAAATTATTTATATATTCAAGCTAAATTTGTATGTAATTGACCAACATTCATAAGTAATTTCGAATTTCAATTTCAATACCAGGACAGGTTAGCGAGGTTTGTTTCTAAAGTGAAAAAATAGAGCTACAGTCTACAATAATTGTAGTTAACAATACCAAATTTGAAATTTTGTAATAATGTAATATAATAGTTATGCTGCAAGATAGTCACAAGATATTTACCAGTCATCTGCTGCACTTAATGTTCGTTGGAGAATTGAAAAGTTTCGCGAGTGAAAAATTGTGGTGTTCTATCAAAACAAACATAAGACAGGGATCATCTCTATATATGTATCAACCATACTGCTTATGTAGTATATTTTTATATATAGAATAAACTCATGTTGTGTTTATTTACATATCATGTTTCGGGTACTTGTATGTATTTAATTTATGTTCCTGACTACTTTTACTGTTTCATTTAGCTTAACTCTCCTTCGAGATCTCTATCGAGTAGTAAACAAAGTTTTGGACTTGTTTATTGTTATTAAATGCATCTATCTATAAAATTGTTATCATCACTATTAGTAGTAATATTGTTGTTGATGTTATTATCTCCATTAGTAGTAGTAATAATACTAGAAGTAGTATTTCATAATTAAGAGTAGTATTTATTATTATTATTATTATTATTATTATTATTATATTATTATTATTATTATCATATTATTATTATTATTATTATTATTATTATTATTATTATTATTATTATTATTATTATTATTATTATTTAGATACTTGTAATCCACATATGGGGCAAATGTGGTTAAAATAACCGCAGGTGAATATTCCTTTTCATTGTGTATTTGTAACAATCGATTATTTTCCCGTTTCTTTGATGTGATATTTCAGCTTCTGTTAACCGTTAGATTTAACTTTTATCATGTATGTATATATGTTTACACATTGCTTTACACACACACACACACACACACGCACGCACGCACGCACGCACGCACACACACACACACACACACACACACACACACACACACACACAGACACACACACACACACACACACACGCAGACACACACACACACACACACACACACACACATACACACACACATATATATATATCTATTTATATGTGTATATAAGTATACGCATACATGTATATATGTGTGTGTTATCATCATCATCGCCATCATCATAAAAAAATAAAGACGAAAAGGTTTGCACAACACCGACTGCATAAGCCTAAATATAGGTAACAGAGCAAATATTAAATGGTTTAAATTATAATACAGAAAGTTTCTGGAGGTCAAATATATTGTAATGTAAATGGGAACAGGATCTGACGAAGTGAAATGTGAAATGTATGTGTGCACTTAAGTACGTGTGTATGTTTGTAGTTTTGTGCATTCACAGACACACACATATATATACACATACATATACAACTCTACACACACACAGGCAAAACACACACAAAATATGCGCAAACACACGCAATATTACTAACCTGTACACAAAATACGCGGAAACGCACACGCAGAGACATGACAAAATAATTAAAAAAACATGCAAACCTACAAATACACATCCACACACACACACCAATACACACAATAAACACCCAAACACACACCACACCCCTTCCACATACACACAAACACACACAGCCTCCTTCAACACACCACTCCACAGACACACACTTACCGTCCCTCGCAGACAGGTGGATCTCCTCAGACGTCGCGGACCAAACTAACCCAACGCGTCCAGATCAGGTCAGTGAGATTTGCGGTCTAGCTTCTCCCGGGCCTGGACCTCAATTGATTCATTTTCACGGAATGCTTACTGTATTGGACGGATTGCCAACAGGCGCTCAAGCCGCCACATGTAATAGTGTAAATAGTCTAACAGGGTGGCGTTCAGCTCGCCACGATGCTTGCAACGTCTGTCGACAAAGTCAATTGGCTCATTAATTTGCCGTGCTCAGTCACAGCTTATTCTTATTCTATGAAGTATGACCGTTATCTCTTTTAATTGTTTCAGAGAGTGGCAGGGGCATCTCGGTGCCTTCTGACCATCTGGACGAGGGGAAGATTCCTCTCTGTGTAGCTGCAGAAGAGTGGCTTGTCCGGTTGCGATGGACCTGTACCTTAAGATTTTTTAAGGTACATAGGATTTGGCGGCACACCTTTGCCATTTTCAGCTAGTCTGTCAGCAAGCTCTTTCCCTTTGATGATTATGTGGCTGGGGACCTACTCTATGATAATTATGCAATGCAAGTATCCTCTGCACAATGGTAAGCATTGTGGTAAGGAGGTAGATGTCATTGGGCATCCTGTGCTCTATATTAGAATCTGTATTATAAATCTGCATGTTATAACCACCTGTCTTTCCCTCAGGGGCGCCTGGGCTAGGGTTCCCATAATCGCAAAGGCTTCTTTCTGCTTGGAGCAATGAGGCATTGTCTGTTACCCTTATAGATTTTGCGGCATCCCTTGCTTCAAAACCAGCGCCTGCAGTTTGGGTTATGGGATCCAATGATCCGTCTGTGTAGTAGGTTCTACAAGCCGAAGGAGTAACGGCTGCAATGACCTACTTGGCTTCTGCCTTCAGTTTAGGCTTGGGGTACGGATTCTTTCTCCTTGCCAAGTCCATGAATGAAATCTCGATTAAGGTCCGTGCCCACGGCGTGAGCTCAATATCGGCAGGGTGGGGGAGTCCATGCCCTTAACAAGTAGTTGTTCTTTGAGTGGATAGCGTATTAACACCTAGGCTGAATGTAAAAACCAGAACTTGTCTGAAGAGAGCTCATAGTCTTGTTTTAGGTGCCTGAGTACTTTTTGTTTCATGTATGTGATGCGGGTGGCTGAATGACATTGGGAAGAAACTGCTGCATTATCATCTAGATCAGTTCAGGAGTCCAAGAGCTGAAGGTTTGCCTCCACGAGGAGGATGAGAACCTTTGTCAACTTGGGTTACCCAGAATGATCCTGGCGGCTTCCTTTTGGACTGTCTCCGGGTTTTCTCTTAGTTTGACTGTGGCAATCAGGGTGACAGAAACATAGTCCTCAATGGGAAGGACAGCATGTACACAGAATGATTTTAGTACTTTGTGTCCTACTCCTATGTGTCTCCTGGTCATTTCTGTCATGACAGACAAGTCTTACCTTAGTTTGGTCAACCG
>NW_020872851.1:429066-431566 GCF_003789085.1 Penaeus vannamei
AATGATAATAATGATAATAATAATGATGAAAATAACAATGATACTGATAAGAATAATAATGATGATAATAATGATAATAATAGTAATATTTTTTTATAACATTTATAATAACGATGATTATGATAACAATAATTATCATTATGATGATAACAACAATTATCATTGTTTTTATTAGTTGTAGTAATATTGGTATCATCATTATTATTAATGTTATCATCATTATTATTATTACCATTATCATTATCATTATCATTATTATTGCTATCATAATGATGATGAAAATAACAGCAACAGTAACAGTAATAGTAATGGTGATAATGACAACTATAATAAAAATTTTAATAGTAATGATGATAATAATATTGATATGATAATAGTAGTAGCAGTAGTAATGATGATAATAATAATAATGGTAATGATAATGATACTAAAATTATAACGATGATGATAATGATAATGATGATAAAGATATAATGATGATAATAAAAATCATAATGATTATAATGATAATAAAATGATGAAAATAATAGCAGAAATTATAATAATAACAGAAATACTAATAACAGAAATGATAATAATACATATGACAATGATAATCATAATATGATAATAACAATAATGATAACACTAATAATGATTGCAAAAACAAAAGCAACAATAATAATAGTAATAATAATAGTAATAGTAATAGTGATATTAGTAGTAATAGTAATGATAATGATAAAGATAACAATGATAATGATAATGATACTACTACTACTACTACTAATGATAATAATAATAATAGTAATAATAATAATAACAATAATAACGATAACAGAAAGCATAAGAATAGAAATATAAATGGAAATTCGAATAAGAGTAAAAATTAGAACAAGAACATCATCAACAATAACAACATAAAGAACAACGTTAAGAACATCAAGTACAACATCTTCAAGAACAAGGACAACAACAACAGCAAAAACAACAACCATAACAATAACACCAAGAACAGCAACAACAACAATAACACCACCACCTCCAACAACAACAATAACACCAAGAACATCAACAACAATAATACCAAGAACAACAACAACAACAACAACAACAACAACAACAATAACACCAGAACAACAATAACAATAACGCCACCACCAACAACATAACAACAATAACATGAAGAACAACAAACAATAACACCAAAACAACAGCAACAACAATAACACCAGAACAACAATAACAATAATAACAACATAACAATAACACCACACCAATAACAATAACATGAAGAACAACAACAATAAACACAAAAACAACAGCAAGAACAACAATAACAATAACGCCACCACCAACAAACAATAACACCACCACACCAAACAATAACAGAACAACAAAATAACACCAAAACAACAGCAACAACAATAACACCAAGAACAACAATAACAATACGCCACCACCAACACAATAACAATAACACCACCACCAACAACAATAACAGAAGAACAACAACAATAACACCAAAAACAACAGCAACAACAAACAACAACATAACAATAACACCACCACCAACAATAACAATAACAACACCACTAACAGAACAACAACAATAACACCAAAAACAACAGCAACAACAATAACACCAAGAACAGGGACGACAAAAACAACAACCGCAGAACCAGCAACCTAATCTCGACCCTTTTCGAGGAAAGAACATTGACGCACGTACTGCAAGTAAACACCAATTCAATCTGTGCATTATTTTGATTCGAAACCAATCTCTTAAATTCCACACTTTTAATCCGGATATGTTTTTCTTTTGTTATATTTTCCATTCTTTTTTTCCGTTTTTGGATATATATTTGTGTTCTCTTTGTCACTGTCATTATCGTAATTACATCTAATACTGTTGTATATCATTATTGTCATTATTATCGTCACTATCTTTATCATTATTATCATTATCACTATCATCATTATCTTCATAATTATTCATTACCTTTACATGTGAGGGTTTATCACTATTATCATCATTACCTTTATTATGATGACAATTATGTCTTTCTATCTATTTGTCTCTGTCTCTGTCTCTTGCTTCATTTCTGTCTCTTGTCCTCTCTGTCTCTGTTTCTCTCTCTCTCTCTCTCTCGCTCTCTCTCTCTCTCTCTCTCTCTCTCTCTCTCTCTCTCTCTCTCTCTCTCTCTCTCTCTCTCTCTCTCTCACACACACACACACACCACACACACCACACACACAGACACTCTCTCTCTCTCTCTCTCTCTCTCTCTCTCTCTCTCTCTCTCTCTCTCTCTCTCTCTCTCTCTCTCTCTCTCTCTCTCTCTCTCTCTCTTCTCTCTCTCTCTCTCTCTCTCTCTCTCTCTCTCTCTTCTCTCTCTCTCTCTCTCTCTCTCTCTCTCTCTCTCTCTCTTCTCTCTCTCTCGCTGCTCAACTCCTTCCTCCCCGCCTTCTCTCTCGCCTTTCTCCCTTTTCTTATCTCTCTTTCCCAATGGAATTTACA
>NW_020872851.1:439066-442527 GCF_003789085.1 Penaeus vannamei
CAGACAGACGGAGATGAAGAAGAGGCAGAGAGAGAAGAGAGCGAGCATCCCTACCACACGGTCAAGCTAGAGGAGACAGACAGAAAATCTATTGGTCCTTCTGCAAGAGCACAGAAAAGTGCAAGAAAGACGAAGAGTAAATTGGAACCGTAAGTAGCTGAACACGTTGGTGGATATAGGGTAAAACCTCGGTGGATTTAGGGTAAAATCTCGCTGGATATAGGATAAAATCATCGAATGGATACAGGGTGAAATCTCGTGGATATAGGGTGAAATCTTGAGTGCATTATATGGGTAAAATCTCGCTGGATGATTAAAATCTCGCTGGATTTAGGGTAAAATCTCGCTATGGATTTTAGAGTTAAAATCTCGCTGGATTTAGGGTAAAATCTCGCTGGATTAGGTAAAATCTCGCTGATAAGGTAAAAATCTCGGGTAAAATCTCGCTGGATTTAGGGTAAAATCTCGCTGGATTTAGGGTAACAATCTCGCTGGATTTAGGGTAAAATTCTCGCTGGATTTAGAGTAAAATCTCGCTGGATTTAGGGTAAAATCTCGGTGGATTTAGGGTAAAATTGCTGATTTAGGGTAAAAATCTCGGTGGATATAAAGTAAACTCTCAGAGGATATAGGGAAACATCTCGGTGGATATAGGGGAAAATCCACGAACTCTGAGGGATATGCTGTTCTTTCCATAATTCCTCCTTGTATCTATTAGAATTACCGGCAGATTAAGATATGAAGTTTTCAATAGTCATAATAACACTATTGGTCTTTTTAGTTCAAGATAGAAGCTTTGTTTATACGTTCTATTATTTGTATTTTTAGTATAAGACAGAAGCTTTGTTTATACGTTCAAAAAATATTATTTTAAAAGAGATAAGAGCGTGGAAAATATTGGAATGAGTCTACATGTCTTAAACGTGTCCAGAATTTGTGGGTGATTTGTTATGGCAAACCAAGTGATCTTTTAAGTCTAAGTGTGCTTGTGACTCGAGCCTCTCTTGTTGCAAGAAGAAAAGCAAATATTGGAAGTGAGTTTCAGCTACAATGCACGTTTCTATTATACCTCTCCTGCCTGCTTTCTGTCTGTCTATCTGTCTGACTCCCTCTGTGTCTCTTTCTTTCTTTCTTTTTCTCTCTCTCTTTCTTATTTTCTTTCTCTCTCTCTCTTTCTTACTTCCTTCCTCTCTCTCTCTTTCTTACTCCCCCCTCTCTCCTATTCATACTTACTAATCTCTCTCTCTCTCTCTCTCTTCTCGTCTTCTCTCTCTCTCTCTCACTCTCTCTCTCCTCTCTCTCTCTGCTCTCTGTCTATGTTCATGTCTTTTCTTCTCTCTCTCGCTCTCTCTCCTCTTCTCCCTTCTCTACTGCTCGTCATTTTGTTGTCATTCTCCTTTTTTTATCTATGCATCTTCTTCTGCACTTAGCCACGCACAGGCACTTGAAACTTAAAGAAAAAATATTATGTTATAAGAAAGAGAACAAAGTGAGTAAACGAAAATAACTTCAAGTAAGATACATCTCGCAGCTTGAAAGTCCGTTTCGACAAGTGAAAAATCCAGAAAGTTACGCCAATACTCTTTAGATCTTACCTCCTTCCTCTTTCTTCTTCCTCTTTCTTCTCCTCTTCCCACTTTCCCTCCCCCCCTCTAACACACTCTTCTCCCCTTTGACCTCTTCCTCTCTCTCTTCCCCCTTCCTCGGGGCCATCTTCCATTATCCTCTTCTCCCCTTGCCTCTTCCTTCTTCTTTTCTTCATTTCCCCGTCTCTCCTCCTTCTCTCTTCTCCTCGTCTCTCCTTTATTATCCTTCTCCTCCCCCTTTTCCCTTCCTACCCTGCCTCCATTTCTCTCCTTTTCTCTTTTTTTTCTTCGCTTCCATCTCTCTCCTTCGTTCCCCCTCTAAACACCTCCATTCTCGCGCTACCTCTCTAATCCTCCTCCTCCTTCATCTCCCTCTTCCTTCCTCCTTTGCTTCTCTACCACCTTGTATCCTTCCCTATCGTCCCTGCTCCTTCTCCTTCTTCTTCTTCTCCTTCTTCTCCTCCACCTCTTCATTCCTCTTTCAACTCCTCCTCCTCCTCTTCACCCCCCCCTCCTCCTCCTCTCTCCTCCTCCTCCCCTCACCCTTCCTCCTCTCTCGCTCACCTCCCCCTCCTCCCTCCTCTCCTCCTCACCCCCCTCCTCCTCCTCCTCCTCCTCGCTCCTCCTCCATCCCACTCTTCCCCTTCCCATCTCCCTAGTTCTCCTCTCCCCTCTTTCTCCTCCTTCAACTTCTTCTCCCCCCCTCTTCCTACTCCCTTCCCTTCCTTATCCCCTTACTCCTCCTCCTCCTCTTTCCCTCCCTTCTTCATCTTCTCTTCTCCCACTCTTCCCTTTCACCTCCTCCTCACCTCCCTGCTTCCCTCTCTATCCCTCACTTCCCTTTCTTTCTTTCCTCCATCCTTCTCCTCCCTCCTTCTTCCTCGAGACGGAAAGCTTTAGATCCACGAAACTTTCTTGTTCACGACATGTTTGAAACGTGTTTGTCACGGTGTTTCTTTCTCCTCCTTTGCTTTCTCTCGTTTTCTTTCTTATTTGCCGATATCCTTCTTCTCGTTTTCTTTCCATCAGTTTAATAAATGTTTTTTTTTTTCTATAAGAGTTCCAAAAATTTACATGATAATGATTTTGATAGTAATGGTATAAAATTCATTATTATCATCATCATCATTATCATCATCACAGTTTTCATCATCATCTTCTTCATTATTATCATTCATCATATACTTCGTCCTCATAATCCATCATCATCCATCAACAATATCAATCAATCATCATCATCATCATCATCATCACTATCATTAATTATCATTAACATCTCTTTATCTATCACTTTAATTTGACTTGATTCCGCTTTTCATTCTTATCTACATTACTTGCCTATCTATTTAGCCATCTATATATCTATATATAACCGTCAACCTGTCTATCTCTCTACCTCTCTGTATATCTTTCAATCTATCTATTTATCTATCTATCTATCTCGTTATTTTTTTTCTTAAGCCTGATATAATCCATTTAACTAAAATTGGCACCAACATTCAAAATGGCGCCAAAACAGCTGATCCCCATAACACCAACGCCCCCTCACGTAAAATATTGTAATTGCTCAGCTTTGCTCGACAGGGGGCGCTGTCCCCTACGTGGCGTGTTGACCTGTGCAGGTGATTGGTGGATTAATACGTCTATTCTCCTTTTCTCTTTCTCTTTTTCTTTTTTTTCTTTTTTTTTCTCTTACTCTTGTTTCCGATTATCTCTCTCTCTCTCTCCTCGTTCTCGTACTCTCTCTTTCTCTTTCTCTCTACTCTCTTTCTCTCTCTCTCTCTCTCTCTCTCTCTCTCTCTCTCTCTCTTCTCTCTCTCTCTCTCTCTCTCTCTCATCTCTCTCTCTCCTCTCTCTCTCTTCTCTCTCTCTCTC
>NW_020872851.1:451296-453796 GCF_003789085.1 Penaeus vannamei
TGAATATAGAAAAATAGAAATAATAATAGGAAAGAAGAACATAATAACATAAAGAAATATTACAATATACATATAAAATATAAAATACTAATATAAAATAATAATAAAATATCAATAAAACCAATATTGTAAATATATAAATGAATTATTCATTATAATCATATTTAATTTTAAGAAATAATACCAATGAGAACAATAATTATTATATTAATGATAAAGATTATGACAGTAATAATAATAATAATAATAATAATAATAATAATAATAATATAATAATAATAATAATAATAATAATAATAATAATAATAAATAATAATGATGATCAATAATAAAGATAATTATTATTAATATTGTCATTACTATTATCATTATTATTATCATAATAGTATTAGTAATAATAATGACTCACAATACAGTAATAATAAAAATAATAATAATAATAATAATAATAATAATAATAATAATAATAATAAATAATAATAATAATAATAATAACAATAATAATAATAATAATAATAATAATAATAATAATAATAATAACAATAATAATAATAATAATGACAATAATAACAATGATAACAGTAATAGTAATAATAATAATGCTAAGTATGTAGTAATAATAAAAACAATAATATTAATAATAATGATAATAATTACAATAATAATAATAATAATAATAATAATAATAATAATATAATAATAATATTAATAATAATAATAATAATAATAATAATAATAATAATGATAGTAGTAATAATAATAGTAACAGTAATAATAATAACACATATAATATAGTAATATAATAACAGATAATAATAATATCAATAATAAAGATAATGATGATAAAAATAATAATGATAATAACAGCAATTCTCTTTCTGTCTGTCAGTTTTACCAAGACAAGATTTATTTAGCAAGTATAGCTTGAACAATCTACTTGTCTGTCTATCTATCCGTTTGTCTTTCTATACCTATCTGTTTCGGTTTGTCTGTTTATCTGTGTCTGTCTGTCTGTCTGTCTGTTTTGCATTCCCTCTTAATATCTTTGCAGACTAAAGATGATGATTACATCAATCATCTTAACATTAAATACTCTTATGAATATGCAATATGAGAAATGAAGGTGAGTAGATGTGGAGAAAAAAAATAATAATAATAAATAAAAATAAAATAAAGTCCATGAAATTCTTCCTCTTTCAGATTATTCCGATACATCTTACATTGAAATGCTAATTAGGAATTTTAAAAAATAATAATACATAGAACTTAATACTGAATGCAAAATGAACTGTGACCTCATATCACACTTTTTATCACCTGAATAAATAAAATACACAAGCTCCATACAGTGTACACAACTAACATTCATTATGCAGACTTGAATATGAAGTCTCTGTTCTACATATATTTGCTTATGTTATTCAAGTCTATTTATGCCCCCCCTTTGCCCCCTAAAAAAGACAACATATTTTAAAAGCATTAAGCAAAATATGTTTTTTAAAAAAAGAGACTTTCCGATCAAAATCACAATGCTTGGTACCTATCATCACAACCGTTATGTTTTTTTGTTTTTTTTTAAGGAAAAAAATTATATAGTACTAGGAGCACTTTGACTCCAACACTTCATACACAGGAAATAATGACACATATAACAGAAGCAGGAGTTGAAGCCAAAGTGAAAAAAGATATTACTATGCATAAATTTTATGTTCTTACAGCACCCTAAAATATGACAATTGGCGAGACTTGCAAATCAATTGCAAAAGATACCTTAGATGTATCCTACCTCCAACCATTCCTATCAAAATCATAAGAATAGGATATTCAAAATAATCTTTAGCACAACATGAACACTTCTAAATGTAGGGGAAAGACAGTGGTAAGGAGACTATTATTAAATTACTGAGTAGGAATTTACATTGTTGATCAATTACATAACCTGGAAAAGCAGACCTTGAGTAAGTATGTAACAAACAACAAGATATTTCCCTAACACTGTACTCTCACATTAAGCTCATGGTTGGTTGACTTTTACAATTACATCAAGTCTAGAACACTTCAATAGTGAGTGTGGCTTCTAGGCACATGCTAAATTCTCCATATATTTTTTTTTCTCCCACTATTTGGCTCGAAAGGTTAACTACAAACCTTTGTAAACAACCCATAGACAGACTGTTCTGGAAGGGACGCAGTGGCTGTTGGCTTGACGGACACACTCTTCAGCTTCTCTCTCTTGCCATCTTTATCACAGTGGAGCTATGAAGTTGTTGGCGTCTAAAGCTCTTAAATAACTGGAAATAATAGAGTACTGTCAGTATCTTTTTATGACTCTCCCTACAAGTTAAATTCAGAAAATGTATAAAATAACAATATCTCCTATAAGACACACAACTACAGAAAAAGAAAACACATACACATTAGAAATAATTCCAAACAATCTATAAGAACTAAGATATCATATAATTCCAAGGTGATGCTACCATTGAAACCAAAATCTCAG
>NW_020872851.1:458796-461296 GCF_003789085.1 Penaeus vannamei
CAGCAGACTCCAGCCCTTGGTAGCAGAGGTTACTCCAGTTGATGAGCATATAATGGTACTGAGACTGAATCTAGCATTTGCCTTCATGTCTCTTATTTCTGTGTACGCTCCTACCGATGTCTGTAAAAACGATGTGAGAAAGATGTTCTACGCCAAACTTGCATCTGTGTCGGACAGTTGTCCTCGGAAAGATACTCGTATTGTTCTGGGTGACTTCAATATAGTATCTGGCTGTGAATGAGCTGGCTATGAGATGTCTGTCGGTCCCCATGCTTCGGGAGCTGATGCTAGCAGTGAGAATAGCCTCCGTCATTGGGATTTTGCAAGGTCCCAGAAATTAAGGATTTCTGGGAGATCCTCCAGAACTGCAGGGTGTATAAGAGCAGGGCTCTCACTTTCAAGGTAATTACCTTGGTCTGAGGTAATTCAAATACTTTTAAGGTAACGTTTACAATAATGTAATTTTTAAGGTAATTTTAACATAATTCTGACATAACAACCACAATTTAATAATATTTATGGTTCTGAAAAACAAGCCCAGTAATGCCAGTATGCTCTGCACCGAAAAGGTATTTTTATATACAGAACAAGTTCAGTTCAAAAGTAGAACATTATCCCTACCACACTCCAACACATCTCTAGAAAGGCTCTTTAGTCATCTACGAAGAATTAAAACTGATATCACAGGTTGTTTGAAAAGTACTAGTCCGGTAAGTTGACTGCATACCAAAAATGGTCTTAAAAGGAAAGTTGTTCTACTATGAAACAGAACAGCGACTACTCTTACGTGCTTCATTTTGGACAACCTTCTAATTTCTTTGTAACAAGTAATGAATGATAAGTATTATTGATGATCTGATATGACAACTTTCAACACTCTGACAGTCAGTTAGTATTTGAAAATTTGTTTTTTCGTTGTATCTTGTTATGATAACTATTATTGATGATCTAGTGTGATAACACTTTTGACAGTCTTACTGGTAGTTAGTAATTGAAAATGTTTTTATTTCTATATTTACTATATATATGCTATATATATATATATATATATATATATATATATATATGTATTTGACAGTCTTACTGGTAGTTAGTAATTGAAAATGTTTTTATTTCTATTTTATAAAGATAAGTATTATTTATGTTGAAGAAGGAAAAGGCATTAATTTTCTTAATGATTCCATTTATGCTTAAGTTGTGATGTAGCCTATCAGATCTATTTTTAAAAATCTCATACATATTATGGCTGGCTGCTACCTAAAACTAGACCTGTTCAGTTGCATAACCGTCATTAAAAGTATTGTGAACAAAGAAGGGCATATTTGTTAAGATAAAATCACATTTTCAAAAAAAAAAAAACTAAGGTAATTTTCAGGGATATGCTCCTACAGTTCTAAGTTAATTTGTTGAAATCTAGGGTAAAAATCGACAACATCTGAGGTAATGTTTATCTCTGCTTGTGAGAGCCCTGTGTAAGAGTACTAAGTTCTGTGGTACTGCCCATAGATTAGTTGTTGTGCCTCAACAATCTGACAGTGCTCAACAATCTGACAGACCCTGTACATTTGTGGGATACCTTCAAAGCGCAAAATACTCAATGCAACTCAAGAATCAATTTGGTGGACGCCCAAGAGCAAGACAGAATTTTATCTCACAGAAGACATTGGAAGCTACCTATGCTTGTCATGTGGCTAATCTGACAGGGGATTGGGATTTGCGCTCTTCTCAGATGTACAGAACTCAGTCACTGTTGAGAAGGGACAAGGAACATTTTATTAGGAGTCATGCAGAGGAGGTCAAAGCCCATTTCTTAGTAAATGACCTTCATCCTGCCTACCAAGCCCTGAGAAAGCTGAACTCCAAGCCCTCTTCACAGGTGACTGCAGTTTGCTCAGTATATGGACAGATAATCTCAGATCCTGTTGCTGTGTGGGAGCATTGGTCAGAGTATTTTGAGCAGTTGTACCAGGTTGTACCACCCATCAGTGAGATCCACCCTCCCTAACTGAAGTTAGGGAGGTGATCTCCAAGCTGAAAAGTGGTAAAGCGGCATCTCAGCTGAACTGTTAAAGGCTGGTGGTGAACCTATGGTGCAGGGGTTGCATGCTGTCCTGGCTGCCATTTGGCCTGTTGACTGGTGCAGTCATCCCTCTCTGGAAGGGGAAGACAGGGATCGATGGGACTGCAGCAATCATCGAGGTATCACACTGCTCAGTATACCAGGAAAGTTCATCTCACATCCTTCAAAGACATATCAGACACTAACTGCTGAGGCACCAGAGGCCAGAGCAATCTGGATTCACTCCTGGTAAGTCCACAATAGACCATATCCTGGCGCTTTGAGTCATTGTAGAGTGCCGCCATGAGTTCAGGCATGGGCTGCTTGCAGCCTACATCGAACTCAAGAAGGTGCATCGGGAATTACTCTAGGAGATCCTGAGATTGAGAGGAATTCGAACGTGGATTACTGGATTAATAGCAAGCCTGTATACTGGTACTG
>NW_020872851.1:468796-488796 GCF_003789085.1 Penaeus vannamei
GTAGTATTTACATCTAAAAATATGGTCCATCACTGATAAAGTATCTAATAAACTCTAAACATTTGTTTTTGATGGTTATAATTCTGGTAACACAATCTAGTTATTATGAATATATTCAAGTGACTGTCTTGAAAAAAGCTACATTTACAGTATGTGTAAGGGCATTTCCAAATGTTTCACTCCTTGTATTAAAATCAGACAGAAACAAAGGCACCTCAATAGAACCAAATATAAAATAGTAAGTATTTGTGACATCAAGACTTGTATTCCTGAGCATTTCCATTATTACTATTGGATGTTCTTTGTTCTCTACAGATGTAGATTTGGTTTACAATAATTGGGTTAATATTCCTGTCTATATTCCATACCTTAAACCTAAAAATGTAAAGTCACTTTCAGCATTCACAGGTGGACAGCTACATTTTCCCCAGCATTAACCCACTTACGACAGGTGTCACATGAGACAGTAAAAAGTAAACATACCAGGCATCCTGCCAGTGTAATGCTAGATCGGAGCTTGCCCTCTGATTTTGTGTTACGCAATTAATAGACTTTTTTCATAGCCTTTGCTTCAATTTAACTTCTCTGTTTTGGATCACTGTTGCTCCTTCTGTCATCATATTTGTGGGTTCATTTGTTACTAAAAACAAATAGTATCAGTGAAAATCAACAAGCAGCTTTGTAGAATATGCTTAGCCTACTTGTGCCAGATGACTCTAATTGCATTATGGCAAACCAGGCCCAAATGCCAGAAGGCAAGTATCCATGCCACATGTGGTTGGCCTGCTGCCAGCCATTTGTGCTAAACATCTGTTTGCTTCTTTGGCCCAGTCACTAAGGAGATGCAGTTCCTGAGGAGGGCTTACTGGCTCTTTCTGAACTTTCCTAAAAAAAATATATATATATATATATGCTTCTGTCAAAAGCACACAGAGCAGGATGAATGTATATTTTTAATACTTCTAAATTTTCACTTGAGAGGCCAACTTATATACGCAACCAAGTGTACTGGTATAGCACAAGGAAGTCCCATCATGAATGGGTTAATACATACATGATCTTGCAATAATTCAACCACTTCCCGCTAGGTGGCATGTACGTACATGCCACGGATGTTGAAGACAAAGTAGCAGGTAGCATCAAATACGACCATTCTTGCGGCATCAGCTCATCTGACAACGCTTGTTTCTCTGATAGCGCTATCATTTCTCTGGTAAAACACTTAGGCAATAGCACCTGAGTGAAGGTAAACCTTCAAAAATTTCATATCTTAAAGAATTGTATCAAAATACAAGCTTTTAGGCTTAACATTGCCAGCAAACTAACAAATGAGCCAGGCGCAAACAGGAAAAACTGTCGATGGGTGATAGGTGATCATGTCCACTTGCCAAATTTTTTACCCGGTGTTATTGGGTTGATATCTAAGAGGTATTGCAAATAAGTATTCACAGAAATAAAATAATGACACTAAGCATCATCAAACATTTTGTGTGGAAATTTAAAAGACATAGTGGCTTTTCTAATGAGCAAAAATAGATTAAAATTCTGTAATATAGCCTCTGCACTTTTTCCAACACCAAATGCTGCCAAGAGAACCTCAACATCAAAAAATATATATTTTGTGAATAGTGATCCTTTATTTTACTCAAACATGCCCAGTAGTACTTTTTCATTCAGTGTTAAATAATGATATGATTATACTTTACTTTTAAATGTTTGCTTTTCCAAAACTATTTTACTCAAAATATCAGGTGCCTTTCCTTGCACTGAAAGCCAAGTTCAGGTTAGCTAGAACTAGGCACTATCTTAAAATGTGCAACAAAAAACTTTCTCAAACACATAGTAATGTATATTAGATTAATGATAAACAAAATTCTTCCATCTACAAGGTACATCTTTTGTAAAGTGCAAAGAAATGTAAGATTTTCATATAACACATTTGGAATCAGAACATCAACTTCAAAAATAATACTGCTTTAACATTCTTCTCATGATTAAAAAGAATTTAAAAATTAGCTCATGCATATTCTTGAGCATGTAGGTGTAATGATCTATGTAACCCTTATAAAAATATAAGGTGACTTCTAAACAAACCCTGAGTAAACTAGCGTAGTAAATGTTCTATTTCTGAGTTGAATATTTTTGTTGTTTTACATTTATTCTTGTGGTAGTTACCATCTTCAGACTATGAATCCAGACTATGAATCTACAAAAAGAGAATAACTTAAGCATAATGCATATGGTATTTCTGTTAAAATAATTTTTCATCTTCCTTTGGTTTTCATAATATTCATATTCAATTGTGCCAAAAGAGAAAATAACATTGCAAAGGGGAATCCTGGAGTCTAGTCACTGCACATGAACATTACATTGTGCCTGGCATACAAGCCACAAACCTGGCAGCGTCCACTCACGTCAGCCTAATGTCTATATTTTAGCCCACATAATGCCAGTGAAGCATCTGGATCCAATGGGTTAATGCCTAATTATCTTTAGATTTTTTTATACATTTTCTCTAGAGTACACACATACTATAACTGAGAACTACTGCACTTTGTCCTTTATATGTAAAAGAAAAGAAAAAAGAAAAAAAAATGATATGATTTGTGATAATTACATATCACTGAAGTATTCCTTATAATTTTCATTTTCTATTCTTATAAAACATGCAATCTTTTGTCTAAGCTATAATTTACTCTTTACAAGTTCTGAAGCTTTGACTATTTAGGTTAATATTTCTTCACCACAATTGTCAATTCACTTTAATATTCCCAACAGGTTATTTCATCCAGTAAACTTTGTTTCCACCTACCCTATTTTGAACACTAAAAGAAAAGTAGCTATTTACTTTTAACAATTACAAGTAAAATATATGAAATAATTTAAGTATCATTATAGTTATCTGCTGATGTCTATTAGTAACAGTATCATCTGAAGAGTCTTAGATGGTATTCATTAAATCAGAATATCTCTAATAGCTACTTATATACATACAGGCAGGCTTCTTTTCATACAATTTTGAATAAAATCATATTTAACTCATTTCATTTTATCTAAAATTCTGACTTAGTCCACATTAGAGAGATAAAAATAAATAACGTAGGTCTGTTACATTCTACTGCTTAGGGTCCTCTGCAAGGCCAATTTGATTAGCTTACTACAATATGAACAGTTGTTTCTGCATATCATGTCACCCTTTAACTGCAGATAAACAGATAAAGATAGAAGTGAAAGGAAGTGAAAAGTTCATATGAATATTGGATCAGATAAAGACACACATAATATTAGTTCCATAATGTTTAAAGATATTGGATTACAAGCTTGTGTGACATAAAATATCATAAAACAAACAAAAAAAATATCACACAAAAAGAAAAATGTAAAGTTGCTTTGTAATTTGGATAATTTGAACAAAGTCTGAACTCCAGATGTAGATGTTTCAAACTGTGGCTCTACAAAACTTCTCTAGCTCTGGCAATACTCTCAATCGCGGATTATAACTTACTGCCTATGCATAAGCCAACTAAGAGTGATTAATTAATCAACAATCCAATAATATGGTTTCATCTAATTTTTACTATGGTTATTCTGTTTCTTGTTGCTTTTAAATTACCCTGTGTGTAAGGAATGGCCAGGGTTACCATCCATAATAATTGTACATATTCCTTTAACACAGAGGCTTTGTGTGAAGCAATATTTGTAGAAAAAACAAGGGCTGTCTGTGAATCCACTTGTATATAAATGAATACATTTTCATACATCCACCCAAGGATACTAGTACACAACCACACAAATAAATCCAGCCACAAGCACTGCAGCACACAAAGAGCAAATTACAACAAGCACTAACCTATTAAGGCACAGTCTGGGAAGCAGGACAGGGAAGAACCTCTCTCTGGCAGCTGCTGGGAGTGACATCAGGAACTTCCGTGTTGCAACAGATGATGCTAAGCGTACCTGCAGGGAGTGGGAAGGATTTGCCACTGATTGTTAAATGAAATAAATTTCAAATGCCAAAGTTACAAAGTACTATCAAATACCCCCACAGCTCTATTCACCACATTCTTAGCTTTCTACACAATGTGCTCATTTCACTATCTGCCACAATCATCCGCAGCCTGTTAAAGAATAACAGCAACTCTGTCATTATCAATGCGATATACTTAGAGACCACTAATATATCTAGTACTGTCCAGAAAGTATCCTCCAGCTACAGGCACAAAAATACCCCCACTGCCCCATTCCCCTTGTTGGTCTTCCTTTTCCTCAGCTAATCATGTCAAGTCAAATTTTCCAGCCCCTTATTCTTGTGAATGGAAAACAGGAAGTGTGAGGTAGTAATTCTGGCACTGCATGGCATGACACATCACACCACTTTGTATTTGTTTTATATGTATGTTCATAATAACTTATCCCCATTTTCAGTTACAAATGAGGGGTGACTGTATTCATTTTTTCAACTGTTCATTCTACTGAGGCTATGTGTGTTTGATACATGACAATGAAATATATATTTCATAATGTGAAATGCCAGGAACCAAAATTTGCCAAAATTTGCCTTCTTGAAGAATGAGGCCTATTTTACAGCTGGGGACAAGTAAGCTGAGAAGTTTGCAGTTCCAAATAATAACTGTTATGATACAGAATAAAAAGAAAATTATTGTTTGTAAATATTCAGCAAAAGTAATCAATAACAACCAGTATCCATCAATCAAATGGTTCAAAATTTTTGGAGAAAAAAAAATAACCTAAAGTTGCTTGGGGATGCCCACTGTGTGAGTTTATCTTATTAACTGTCTCTACACATAGATACAAAAGTACTAAGTAACCAATGAGCCAATTACGAATACTACCTGTCCTTTTCTTTGACTTTTGGAAATATTTTCAGGTATCTTATATTGCTGTTGGTAATGTCAGTAACCTTATACTAATTATAATGTCTATTGAGATAATAACAGCATCGATATTGATAGCATTAGTAAAAAAAAAAATATTTTCCTGTAAAAAGGAAAGATGAAATTAGGTGAGGTCACAAGGTCTACTAACTACTCCTTTGCAGCTAAGCATTTGTAGAGCCATCTATGTACAGAGATATTTACCAAAAGAAACTACAGTGAACACTACATTTTACATGTAAAGTAAACACAACAATTATGTGCTCTTCTTTCACTTTTTTAATAGCAATAAGAAAAACTACTGGTAAACTATCACATATGGGGAATATCTTAAAGCCTATATGAAAGTAATAATAAAAATTCTTAAAGAATAAGTAGCAAACCATCTCGTAATCCTTTCCTACCTTTATCAATATGAAAGAGTCCAAGTTGAAAAACAAACAAAATGTACACAAAGAAACTCTTGAGCAGAAAACAAAAGCAACATCACTGTCACTTACCTGGCTCCAGTTATCAGCCAATCCCTGGCCCAGGTGACGAGACAGTTGATCTCCGAAGGTGAACATCGGATTGGTCTCCAGAAACTCAGCTGCCTCTGGGGTGGTCAAAGGACAGGGATCAACTGAGATCTGGTCTTTATCAGGTTCTCTCTTTTTTTTTTAATGACATCATGTACAGCTCTTTGGAAAATCTTGTCCATAAAATAATTTGTTCCTTGAATCAATTTACATGGTATAGAAAATAATCCAATGGAGAAAAAAAAAGGTAGGAGACAAAACTTTTTACTTAACTCTACTCACCTCCTCCTCCACATGATACCAATGCAGCACACACATTAAATCCCGTCTCTCTCACAAAACGATTGGTATGCGTCAGTGCCGTGAATATCAAGTCCAGCAAGTCCTTTGTGAGGAAAATTATGAAAACAATAAGGACGATAATATTAATGATAGTATTGATGATGATAATGTTATGACGATTACTAATGACGATAATGATGACGATTAATGATGTATGACGACTGATGGAGGAGTACATAGACCTCGAAATACAGAACAATCAGCTCTATGGAGGAGTCCATGCTTCACAAACATGAGATGTTTTATAACACTATCAGTATAATAAAAGAACTCTAACCAACTTGAACACTAGAATGTAGCGAACACAGTTTAGCACAATATGTGAACACTGCTGGCTGATATACAAGTTTCTTCAATTTTGAGCATATACATTGTAGCTACAACAATACTGATAAAAATAATGATATTGGAGATATATGTACAAAAGCCTTGAAATCCAAATGAATTTCTTGAAGATAACACATGATATAAAACTAAATATTAAGCATTCATACCAACATAATTCACTTCAACATTTCACCATATAATAACAAATAAAATAAAATGGAAAATTACCTGATCAATATAAGGAAGGAACTTTGGAGCACAGCCATTGATCATATGTTCAAGGCATTTCATGTTAGTCTCCAAGTTACGCCACCCAGCTGTGTCATGGAAGATCTGAGCTGCATCGCCACTATTTCTCTATTTTCAGGGGAAAGAAAAATAAACATATTTATTTTTCCTTAATGAAGCATAACACAAATACTATTCCAAAAAGTATTAATAAAGTATAGTTGGCCCTTAACAATTACAAGGGTTAAGTTACTGAATGCCCCATAACGGTTGAAAAAATTGCAAATGCACCTTGTGGATCTCTCTAAATTGGTCATGAAGACACAGCATACTCGTGATTCTTTCATGAAGATAATTTTTTAAAAATCCATAAATACAAATGAGTATCTAAAATAGGTATATTGCAAAGTTCTCTGCAGTAAATACATGTATGCACATACAATACTAAATTAAATTAGTTTATGATCATCATATTATTTTGAATGCCAGAGGGCTTAAATCACAAAAAACAGTATACTTTTAACAAAAATATAAACATATAACTTTTTTTTCAGTGAAATACGATGTTAAAAATGATGCAGAAATACAAACAGCAATGCTGGCCACATCTCATGCTAGAAATGCAGGCAGCATCTACAGCAATTTTAATCTTTAAACTGCATCTTTTAATTTCTTATTACTTTCAAATGTAATCAGGCCAAGCCTACTCTGTATGCTTTTCACTGCATCATAAACAATTCAATATGGTAATGAGGCTAAAAAGAGGTTTTAAGCATACATTTGAAGTTAGGACGTCATCCCAGTCTGAACAGTTTAGGTATTACAAACCATTTCTTACATTATCAATAGTCATTTATTCTGAATTATATTTTTACAATTTTTGTTACTTTTCCTTTTCATTCTACAGCTGGAAATGCATGTCTTGCTAAAAGAAACCTGACACAAATAAAAAAAGCACTTACAATAAAAACAGATTTTGAAAAAATGTATTCAATAATGATGTAACCACTAAACATTCTACCAGTCTTATTCCAATTCTCTCTCTGGTACAATAAAAACACAAAAAACAATGGTTTCCAAACAACATGAAAAGAGTTTCATGAAATTACAAATCTGTGACAAAAACTCACCCTCTCTCTAGTTCCTGCTGTTAGCTTCTCCATCAGCTGCCTTGTGCTTTCATGTTCACTTCTCGAGGCATCATCATCAGTCATCTGCCGTTCTAAATTACTGCGCACTAGCTCTAAAACCTGTGACCGGCATGAAGCATACGTAACCCCTCCATCTTGTTGGCACAGAGCACCTAGCACCTCACCTGATCATAGAACAGTAGAGTACTTAATGAAAGTAACCTTGTTGAGGCACAATCAAACAAAAGGTCTCTCACCTGAGATAGGTGCTATGTGTTCACAAATGAGAGCATAACTTTTAAGGTAAAGGGAGACCAAATCTTCAGTTTCTTTTAATAACAATGATGTAAACACTTTTTAATCTTCAGCATTTCCTTACCAGCTGCTTGTCTCACACGAACTTCCTGGTGAGTGAGGAGCCTGAGAGAGGCAGCCCTCACTTCACAGTGGAACTGGCCTTCAGGTTCAACCTCTACGTTCAGCACCACCATACGCAGGCCCAGGAGAGATCCATGTACTGTTTCCCATGGACTGAACACAAAAAAGTATAAAACATCAAAAATATTCAATTCATAGCTAAGCATAGGCATTGTTAAAGTGGAACCCTCAATAAAAAGGAATTTTAATGTCATTACACCATCAAGGAAAGGTATTGACCTCTGCCTAAAACCAACTATATTTCTGCTTCATTCTATTCCTCACATCAGAATCTCACTCTCCTCCAGTTGTATGAGTCATATTTCCCCTCTCTTAATTACAACAAAAGAAATATTAATTTCACATAGGAACCTAATGGACATAAGAGCTATAGATCCATCCTTTCATGCTTTCATTGGCAATTCCATAACATTTGACTGACCTTCCTTCTAAAGATTTATATGTCATCATAAATATAAATAAACTAACAAATGAATAAATATATAAATAAAAAATGTGTATATATATACGCTTACCAGGTGTGAATAAAATAAAAACATTAAAATACAATAAAACTCTTATAAATAACCTTTGAGAAATCAAAACAGAGCTAACAAATATACCAAAGAATCTTCTCTCAACACACACACACATACCAAATAAACTTTTTAAAAAAAGGAAGAAAAGCCTTACTCACCTGCTGGAGTCAAGTGACTTATTGATCAAGGCCCTCTGAAGGCTTTGAACAACTTCAGGGGATAGGGTCTTTATTTTGTTATTAAGCTCGACAACAGCACGATCTCGCTCCAGTTTCTGGCTGGCGCAGAGACTGGTAACAATGGTCTCTATCTGCTGTTCTAACATTGTGGCCTGTGAGAAGCAATATCAGTAAAGAAAAGCACTCTGATTTGACATAATGAATTTTGCATAATTATTATGCCCTGATAGACTGACACTAATTAATCTTAATCTTAATCTCCCTTGCCTCCAATGAATACAGAAAAGGGCTTTCTCTACCCAATTCTTATTTATGTGAATAATTTCTGTTTATCTCTATATATTGTTATTTACTGATCTTTATCAGTATATTGTTGCCTACATCCTTTTTTAAATGATCCTAAATACTACATATTTTTAAAAAATTTGTATGTACTTTTTGCAGATAAATTCTGAAAGCTAATAATGTATAGGATACATCCTAGCATCTGTAGCTAGCTTCACATCAAGCAGAAGGCATTTTAAAAAATCCATTGCATATGTTCTAGGAGAACAGAGCTTATAGACTTTCCTGGCTATGTATTGTCAAGAGGGAACCAGTCCAAATTTTCTCTTGCCAGAATAAACATGGCAAGAGTTCTGTTGTCCTCTGCCAAAGTACAAAGTAATGACAAAGCTCCACTCATTTGCTAGAATTTAGATAACAGGAAGTCCATCAAGTATCACAGCAAACTTCAATTGGATTTGGATAAAACAGTTAATATCATTTCTGAGGGATATATCTTTGTTTCACAATCCAGTGTGGGCATGTTATTATTTACTGTTGATTTTTATCAATACAAATAACACAAACTGGATATTTTCATTTGGTGATTAACCTCCCTGTGATTCAATCCACTTTAGCACACGACAAAATACGTAAGTTGTCCGTTTTTCATAGTTTGCAATATCTAATCTTTATCTTATCATTTTTTTTTATTTTCATTACTTTCTCTTTGCTAAAAGAATCATGGTGATTTCGAGAAAAATAAAATCATTAATAGCTCAAGAATACTGTACTAATTTTCAAATTACTTTTCCAATGCAGTTGGCAAATTTTGCAGTCCTCACACTTACCCTCATATATTTCTATTGCTATCAGGATTAACACATGACAGTGAAATCAGTAAAGAATTCTGAATATTTGCCAAGAATGCTGTTCCCTCAATCTCTTCAGGTGAACAGCAGGAATTCAATACAAGGGAAGGAATTCAATATAAGGATACGTATAATTCAACCAAAGCTCAGAGTGCTAAATCAAAAACATTTATAATTATCAATGATAAAGTAATAATTATGTACAGAAAAACAAAGAATATGAGAATAAGAATAAATAATTGTAATATCAACATGCATAAAAGCTACACAGCAGATCAATAACATACAGGCAAGAAAACTCTTGGTTAATTTTTATAGTATGGACACAATAAGTTAGAGCAAATCGAACATGATAATCTTGTAGAGGACAAAAATTTGCATTTGGTAAAAAAAAAAATCTGCAGACACAAATGGTAACACCACAAATAAAGAAAAAATACTGCAGAAAGCACCACCCCTAAATTTCAGCAGTAGCAGCCAGGTTCATTACAAACAACTACACTAAAATTCTTGGCATCATAAAATGTATCACAACAATACTCAGACAAGTACACAAACTACCAACTATGTATAAAACTGCAAATAATTAAATTGACAGAAATAAACAAGATAACTTACACCTTGTAAACACACTTAATACACAAAGTGCCCACTACCAGAAATATATGACATGCCACACTATTATAGACTCCTTCACTCGTATTTTCCACATACAATTCTTGGTTAGACTAGACTCCCACCACACATAATACACGCAGACAAAGCAGACACCTTCCACAAACTTATGCTAACACATCTCAGATCCCATACCTAAAACACCAAGACTTAGCTACCCTTACCCCTTTAAGTTCCCCCCAAAAAAACAACTCTCCCAAAAGCATGATATGCACTAACTCTTAGTGCCTTATGTTTCAACCTACTGAGACTGAGATCTTGCCGTGTAAACCTAGGTGATGCTTGTCAAAGGGTGTTGGAGGGCTGTAATCTCCACCAAGTCTCCCCTAGTCACAGCAATTTAGATTGTTGAATAAAATTTGTGACAATATGGTGGCATTCTGGCAAGTGCATCTATATAATATAAAGACTTACCAGAATTTTCATCCAGCATAAAAGACCTTTTAATCACTTTAATATGAAAGTATGAACATCTTTGCCCTCTAAATAGAGATAAATGAAATTATTTTCTTAATACACGTCTGCAAAACAGGCATCAAAGTATTTAGAATTGCTCCCTTCTGCCGTAATATCATTGAGCTTATTGGTCTTTCCGGTCTCCTAAATATGCATAAAAAGCACACTCGTGAATAAAGAAAAAGGACGATTTGCATCCCGCAAATGTTGTCTACTTTCCACAAATTACACCTTATTTCCTAATTCATTTGCGATACTGAATCGTAACTACTTCACAATATCTCTTCTGGAGAATAAAAACATCGAGAAGTCACTCTGAGAGTCAAGCAAAGACAAAATGCGTAAAGTATCATACCAAGACGTGGGAGACATGTAAACAGACGACGTCCTGATGGGGATACAAGAGTAAATTATCTACGCATCTATTATCACAATATTATCAATTTTCACATTGACATAACCAATATAAACCTTGGAAATGTTTTTATCATTAACTATCATTTCACTAATGGTAGAAGTAAAACTATAGATTTCATATTTTTCTTTAACATTACACTCATTATTTTATTACTATCATCATTATCATTATTATCATGATTATCATTATTATCATTACCATCATTATCATTATCATTTATCATTTCATTATCATTATCATTATTATTATTATTATCATTATTATTATTATTATTATTATTATTATTATTATTATTATTATTATTATTATTATTATTATTATTATTATTATTATTATTATTATTATTATTATTATTATATTATTATATTATTATTATTATTATTATTATATTATTATTATTATTATTATTATTATTATTATTATTATTATTATTATATATTATTATTTATTATTATTATTATTATTATTATTGTTATCATTATTATTATCATTATCATTGTTATTATTATTATTATTATTATTATTATTATTATTATTATTATTATTATTATTATTATTATTATTATTATTTATTATTATTATCATTATTATTATTATTATTATTATTATCATTATCATCATCATATCATCATCATCATCATCATCATCATCATCATCATCATCATCATCATCATCATCATCATCATCATCATCATCATCATCATCATCATCATCATCATCATATTATTATTATTATTATTATTATTTTATTATTATTATTATTATTATTATTATTATTATTATATTATTATTATTATTATTATTATTATTATTATTATTATTATTATTATTAATATTATTATTATATTATCATTATCATCATCATCATCATCATCATTATTATTATTATTATTATATATTATTATTATTTTATTATTATATTATTATATATCATCATATCATCATCATCATCATCATCATCATCATCATCATCATCATCATCATCATCATCATCATCATCATCCACATCATATTATTACTTGATATTCTTGTTGCTGTTGTTGTTGCTATCATTATCATTAGATCTTCATCATTATTATCCTTATCATTATAACTACTACTGCTGCTGCTACTACTTTCATTATCATAACATTATTGTTAATCTAATTATCACTATCATTATCATTACTATTATTATCATCCTTATTATTAATATCATTAATTTGTTACCATCATCCTCATTATCATTATCATAACTGTTCTAGTTATTTTCAATGGCCATCATCATCCTCAGCATCATCATTATTGCTAATATGTTGTTTTTATTTATCTATCAACATGATTCTTAACAGTATTAATGTTATATCTTATCATTATCATCATTATCACTATTACTATTATCATCATTACTGTTATTGTTGTTGTTGTTTCCTATTATTATCATTATCATTATTATAATCATAATCATGATGATAGTAGTAGTAATGATAATAATAACAATTATCATTATCATTAGTTATTATCATTATGATCATCATCAGCTTCATCACCTACATCATCATATTCATTATCGTTATAATTATAACCCGGTCATTATCATTATTGTTATCCTCATTATTAATGATACTGAAAATTATTATTATTATCAACATCATTATCATCATCATGATCATTATTATCATTACTTTAATTTTCGCACAGGCTTTGCAATTATTATTTGCGCACGTAGCGGGACTACTGTCTGCATCCTATGGTATTTTCCCTCCTTGCTTAGTTGTCAAGCATTTTCCTTTTTTTTTTTTTCCTAGCCGTAGCAAAGAGAATCCTTCTGTTATAGTTCAAACAGACTACTATATCTAATTGCTCGATATACAGTGTAAAATCATTTGTTACAGTTACCAAGGTTCGCTCGATAGACGGTATTATATCCATCTTACTTTTCCAAATCCTATTCATTTCATGTCAGTCGGATCTAAACCCTTCTTTCCTTCTTTGTTAACCGGAAGTGAAACGAAAAATCACATTTTTTTCTTAACCTTATCAACCTCTGTATGGAGAAGTTCCATAGTATTTTATCCGACTCCACTACCCTCTTCTGGCTTGTGTTTATACTATGTCTTTCCCATGTGGAATCCCCACATTACACAAAATTTCCAATGCGATATATAGGCTTACTCGCCATGCCGCCACACCTTAAACTTTCGCTTTGGGTTTGTGTTAACTTAGGACATCCACTCACAATGTTTTTGTTCCGTCAGATGCCTTACACAGTGGACACAATTGCGATTCCTGCTAATTTCTTACATGCTGGGGCTAATTCATATTCAAAGCGTGATATTGTATTCGCTATATTGGCACCTCAGTTTCCTTTCTTAGTACTCCTTCCTTCAACGACTCGCAAGCGCACTTTCATTCTACTTCCTCTGTTATTTTAGGTAGCTGTGTGTCTAAGCCCTTTGTTGAGCACCGCCTCAGCATGCTCTTCCCATACATCAAGTTGTGTCCTTTTCTCTTTTCCCTCCTTCAGCGTCTCTTCTTCACGCACTGCCACCGATAAGCGTTCTTCTCTTTGTAATATGTACCGCACCGGGCGATCTTGCACAGTCTTCTACTCCAGTCATTCCTCTCCCTTCCTTTTCCCATTTTAAAAGTAGTATGTCTACATCTGTACGAGGATGGCGAGCACCGTGTTTTGTGAATAATTTCCATGTATTTCTTTCAAATTCCTTCAGTACTGTATCTGTTGATTTCAAGATTCCCGCACGTTAACGGCCTTTGAACTTACTGATGTGATGTTTCCGCCATTCACCTTGAAACGCGATATCTTTCTGTTTCTTCTTTGGTACGCTTTTCTAACCTTCATTTCTATGTTTGATACAATCTGCCTCAAGAATTCACACGTACTTATACCCTGTCTCCGGTTCCATGAATTACATTGCCTCACCATCTTTGCGTGTCACATTTTGAAAATCCGAATTTCGTCCTAATGTCATCTGAGAAATTACGCACTGTTCGGACTAGTTCATCCCCATTCTTTGATGAAATCGAATCAGCCATGAGGGTCTCTTCTAATTTACCAGTCTTGATTCTTTTATTGCTTATTCGAAATCGTTTCTAATCTTTTTCGTCTGTGTCGTAATTTCCCTATTTTCATTCTATATTGCCCTAAGTGAAAAGACAAACCTGAAATGGTTCAGTTTTGTCTGCTTCTCCCATATCCTTGTTCTCCAAAATAGTTCCTTCCGTTCTGTTTATTCTCTTCTTTTATGTCCCATTTTGCCAGCAACAACATTGACTGCAGCCGTATTAACAAGATTCGATTCTGTTATTTTCTGTATCTAAAACCTTTGTTCAAACTCCCATTTCCAAGTTTCTGTTTTTACCCTTTTTCCTATCCATAGACCTTGAGCTTGGTAGTGCTGCCTCGCATGTAGGCTACTCAAAAATGTTCTTTACTCTCTCCCGTTCATCATGCTGTTCTATCCTCATCCATTCTGGCTCTTCCATGAAATGAGCTCAAACATTTTGTTGTGTACCTCGTTTTGTTGGTCATCATCCGTTTCTTGGTCTACGCTTTCTATTACTCTCATGCTTTTCAACTTTTCAGTCTCCATGTCAATTGATAACCATCCAGTAACCATATTCTCATTTCACCTCGATTTAATTTCATGCGCTGTCAAAATCCTCTGCTGTTCGGTTCACTTCTTATCCAACATTGTGCCACCACTCGGTTCACCGCCTTGTCCCATCGCTCATTCTTGTCATGGTTCTAAACCAGTGGTTCCTAACCTTTTACATTTTGTGGCCCTGACCAATGTATAATAATAATCTCCATGACCCAGTTCAGCGACTGTCATCTTTTCAGATTCTGTTATTTTTATTTATGAGTAGTGTAATGGTGTCAGGTTATAGAAATAAGAACATTTATGGAAAGATTCCAATTTATTGATATGTGAATGATGAATTATATGTAGGCACTATAGAAGAGATTAAATTCAGTTCAATTCAACATTAAAATTTTCACATGTCTCCATAATCTGTGCTAAACAATCACTTGATGCCGACTGGGCCTGTGCTTTTCAACCACAGTAAATCTACAGAATTCGCCTTTCTAACCTCATTTACGCCGTTATTCTAAACAACCTATTTACCACTGCCACTCAGAACACGGACTTGTCCTTTAAGTCTGGCCGCCAACCAGTGTTTTTATCGACATACAAGCTCGAGGGAGATTTTTAACCAAGACTAAAGAATCTTTCTACACGAGTTATGATTATTTTCCTATAGAGCCCAGTCAGATATCGGTGGATCACGTTGTTGCTATCATCATTATATGCATCATTATTATTGTTTTGTTGCTGGTGTTATTATTATTATTGTTGTTGTTATCGTCATCATCTTTGTTACTATCATTATTTCAATTTTTATCTTATAGGTCATCATTATTTCTATTGTTATACTTATGATAATATTGATATAAAGATAAGAATATTATAATTAGCATTGTTATTATAGTTATTGTTATTTTATTAAGATTATTATTGTTATTTTTGGTAACTATTATTATTACTATTGTTATTGCTATTATTACTATTAACATTATTAAAATCATTATCATGATAATCATTATCATTGTTATTATCATTACCATTTTTTCTATTATTATTATTATTATCATTATTATTATGACTATCATTATTGTTATTATTTTATTATTATCATTGTTGTTGCTGCTGCTTGTTATTATTGTTATTATTGTTTATTCATTATCATCATCACCATCATCATTTATCATTATTATTATCATCATCATTATCATCATCATCATCATCATTATGAATACTGCCAGTATTACTTTTGCCATAATTATCTTTTGTTATTACTGTTTCTATTTTGATAACAGGAATAACATAAACACTATTGATAATAATAATAGTAATAATAATTATTGTTATCATTCTGTTTGTTTCATCCGTCCGTCCATACGGTCAATTATATTTTGCATACAGAAGATACATACATTATTTTCTGTTGTAAGAATTAAGCCGAAAAATGATTTAAGCTCTTTGTAACCCTTTGCAAAAAAGGAAGATAAATTTTAAACCGAGTAAACTAGTGTAATTTTTTATTTTGTGGTGATTTTTTTGTTGCTGTTGTTACACATTTATCCCAGGACACTGTGTCAGAGAAAAAAGAAAAAAATAGCGTAAGCATATGTGGTGTTTATGTGAGGATACTTTTTTTCCTTTTTTTTGGCTTTCAGAACTGTTATTCCTTATTAGTATTTCATATTTGTTCTCTACATCCAAATCTGGATATTTAAATCAATAACAAATGTAACATATGTTCAAGTCGTAAATGAAAAACGCATGTGCGCACGCACACACACACACACACACACACCACACACACACAACACACACACACACACACACACACACACACACACACACACACACACACACACACACACACACACACACACACACACACACACACACACACACACACACAACACACAACACACACACACACACACATACAAACACACACACACGCACACGCACACACACACGTTCACACATACACACACACATTCACACACACACACACATTCACACACACACACACACACGCATACATCATATTACGAATCTATGAGGACTCTTCCTATTATTATGATAATCATAATTGCCATTATTATTATTATTATTATTATTATTATTATTATATTATCATTATTTCTATTATGATCAATCCTCGAGGCAAGTACGCTGCATTAAAATAGTTTGACCTTCAGTTTACGCACATAGGAAGGGGTAAGTGGAGAAGAAAAAAGGAGAGGAAGGATAAAGGAATGGGGAGAAGAAAGGGGGTTAGAAGAAAAGGGGAGACGAGGAGGAGGACATGGAGGGGAATTGAAGAGGAAAAGGGAATGGGTAAGGGAAAAAAATGGAAAAGAAGAGGGAGCTCGAAGAAAGAAGGGAAATGGGAGAGGGAGAGAGAGAGATAAAGGAGCAAAGGAGATGGGCGAGTTGAAGGAAGAAGGGGAAGGGGGGGGGGGCAGTTGTAGGACAGAAAGTGGGAGGGAAGGAAGGAATTTGATTGAGATTTAGGAATAAGAGGAAATAAAAGTGGGAAATGGGAAGGAAAAGAGCGAGAGGTGTACTGTTCTTCTCTTTCCGTGGAATTTCAATTATCACTGTTATCATTGCCACATTATTAAAACTATTATTATTAATATCATTATTATCAGTGTTCTTGTTTTTATTGTTATTATCATTTCCATTATTACTATTACTATTGTTATTATTATTATTAGTAGTAGTAGTATTACTATTTATTGTTATTATCGTCATCATCATTACCATCAGAATCATCATTTCTATTATCATTGCTAATACTACTATTCGTATTCTTATCATTATCATTATTATTATTATTAATAATAATATTATTATTATTATCATTGTTATTATTTCTATTTTTGATAATATTATCAGTGTTATTATTATCATTTATTATTGTTATTTTCATTATTATTGTAGTTGTTATATTAATTATAGTTATTATTACTGCTATTATTGTTATCATCATTACCATTATTATTGTTATTGTAATTATAAACCTTATTATTACTATTAGAAGCACTATTTTTATCACTATTGCTATTGTTGTTATTTCATGTTATCATTTTTATCATTATCATCATTATTACTGCTATTATTTTCATCATTACTGATATTATCATTATCATCATTATTAGTTTATTGTTATTATTATTAATATTATAATATTATAATTTATTGTTATTATTTATTATGATTTATTGTTATTGTTATGGTGACTATTATTATCATTATTGATAATATTGTTATTATTATTATTAATTCTATTATTTTTATGATGGTTATCATTATCACTATTTTTATTATCAATTTTATGATGATAATGCTAATTGTCATCATCAACAGCATGATTATAAACTTTATCGTAATCATCATTATAAAAAATGTTTCTATTGGCTTATTAGCATTATCAATATTATTATGTTTATTATTGTTATTATTATTTATCATTATTATTATTATCATTATCACTACTAATTTCAATTATTGATTGCTGTTGTTATTAAATCACTATTGGTATTATTATTATTATCATTAGTAGTAGCAGCAGTAGTAGTAGTGCTACTACTACCACGATTTTACTCGTTATTATTATCCTTATTATTTCTGTTTTTATTACTATTATGCTGTTGTCATCAATATAATCATTATCATTATTATAATCATTATAAACATTAGTATCGTTGTATTACTATTGTTTTTATTATCATCTTATCATAATAATAATTCTTATTCGCATTATAATTAGTTATTATTATCAATATCACTCTCACCATCATTATATCATCATCTTTCATTTTGTTATAATTTTTGGCGGTATTGTCTGTTACACATCCTAGTGTTCCAATACTTAATGTTACTGATATTACTTTATTTACCTTACGTTTCCATGCTTTCAATATTTCGTTTTTTGGAGTCGATGTAAGGGTTTATTTTCTTTTTTTTCATTATCTTTCATTAAAGAGGACAGGCTTTGTCTATGTCAAAATACTTCTTTTCTCTCTTGAGTTTCACTACTGTAACCGTTCTGTTGTGGTCGATTTTCATTTCCATTTGAATTGTAGTATTCCATAGAATTGTGGTGCCATCAGTTTCCAACACTTTCGTCTCTTTTTGTCTCTAAGTACTTATATCTCTTTCTATTTCATTCAGAACCAAACTTTTAATATATTCGCCAATGTGTGACTGCTGCTACTCTATTCTTGCTTCCCAATTTTGTATCCATTCTGGGCTAGCTGTGAACATTCTGACACAACATGGGTCATTGTCTCATTCTTTCTGCGCGTTCTACAAACAGGTAATGCTGTCACCTTATCCACCTTGACTTTAATCCAATTTGTTCTTATCGTCTTTTCTTTTTTGTCATAAACAAACCCTGTATTTCCTTTTTTCGAACGTTATCTTCCTAGCTGCGTGTCTTTATATTTTCTATCATCTCTTGTTTTATTTGTTTTCTTCTTTGTAGCACGCCCTTCCATCGTAGATACCTTCTTTTAATATTTCTTGTGATATCCTCTTATTTGATTTTATTTTTTTCTAAGATACAGTTTTTTTCTCAACCGAATCTATCTCCTCGGCACTGATAATTTTTTTTCCCGCCTTCTGTTCTTTTCCGTTCGAAAAATGGCGGGAAGGCATATGAAGAAAATAAAATCATTAGAAAAACGATTTTATGGCTGGTATTATATAGAAAAACATTTTATTAGATATATTTAAATACTGGGTACTGGGATTAACAAAAGATTACACATTTATCGGGTGTTCACAGTGGAAACGACCGATGCACAGGCGGGCAATTTACTTCCTGAAAATTCTTCCCTTTAATTCCATTTGGTTTCTTTTCCAGCGTGAATTCTGGTGACATGATCACATTTAGACAAGGCAAGGCAAGTGGTGCAGGGACCGTCAGTAACCCCAAAGTTCATTGTCATCACCAGCACCACCATCATCATAACCACCACCACCTTCATCATCACTATCACCATCCCCATCATCGTCACACCACCACCATCATCACCATCTTCATCATCATAGTCATCACCACCACCACCATTATCATCACCGTCATCACCACCACCACCACCATCACCTTCATCGTCACCCTACATCACCAACAGCCAACAGATATTGCA
>NW_020872851.1:498796-503796 GCF_003789085.1 Penaeus vannamei
ATTTGTTCATTTTGATAGCGGATATGAAAAACTTTTCTATTTGCCTTTCTTTATCAAAAAGGTAATTTAGAGGTTGCATATATTTGCGAGTAATAAGAAGAGATAAATAACAAGATTAACACATCTTTCCCGCGAATATTAGCACATGCATTGCGCTATCCACTGGTTGCATGCTGATTGCAAAGACTGTTTAGCTCGACCCTGAAAAATCACGTGGATAATTCAGTAAGTCTGGAAATAATCAGGAAGAGGAATGTTGATATATATAGCATTTACATGAATTACAAAGGAGAGGTATTTGTGAGTTTCCGGGCGGACCACGTGGTATGGTGCGGGCCATCGCCATGGAACTGTACTCTACTTTGATTTTAACCGTGTCCTGTTTTAAGTAGAACAGATACCACTGCGCATGTAATGTTCCGCGATGCAACGTAATTATTAAACATTTGCAAGCCTCAGGTGATGTCATCTGCCTTTTTCTGTGTGATTCGGCGAATGTTTTTTCCCCCACTTCGATCAACGTATGACTCCAGGCTTTAAAAAAAGCTAACATCACAATGCCTGAAAGGACATTATTTTTTCACTTTTATTTCTTTTGGTAACCTTTTTAATGGAGCTCGTGCACATTAATCCCCCCCCCACCCCCACCTCAAACGAAATGTCCTGAAGCCGCCACTAACATTACTAATATTATCGCATATGCAGCTTAGACTGAATACGCGATGATATTTTCATCTAGATAGAACAGTAGGACATGTGCTAAAAATATGTTTATATTTACATATAGAGTTAGTATTATACATTTGTCCTTTTTGTAATGATAATTGTAACTGAGCTAAAAACTGTTCTACGCAGCTACGGCCATTGTAATTCCTCAGTGCAACTCACCGGATGCTCTCACTATAGAAAATGGGCGTAGAGAGAGAGAGAGAGAGAGAGAGAGAGAGAGAGAGAGAGAGAGAGAGAGAGAGAGAGAGAGAGAGAGAGAGAGAGAGAGAGAGAGAGAGAGAGAGAGAGAGAGAGAGAGAGAGATGGGGGAGGGAGGAGGGAGAGAGGGAGAAAAAGAGAGAGAGAGAGAGCAAGAGCGAAAGAGCCAGTAAAATGATAATGAAGATAGACGTAGAAGTCACAATCAGCGTTCGCGGAAGAGCAAAAGGCTCTGGGCAAACTATGACACACGGATTCCCGGGAAACGAACGGATTTCTAATGTCAAACGGAAGTATGCGCGCGCAGGTACAGTGATGAAAAGAATTAATCATTTTTCTTTTAAATTTCTTTCTTCCCATGGATTTGTCGTTATCTTTCTTATCAAAGCCGTGGGTAAGATGCTAATTACACTGAACAAGAGATATGAGAGCAGGAAATGACGTTGGTGGTGACATGGTGATAATGATAGACAAGAGATAAGGATAATGATGATAGTGATGATGGTAATGATAAGAATTATAGTAAAAATAATGATCATTATAATAACAGTAGCAGCAGCAGCAGGAGTAGTAATAGTAGTAGTAGTAGAGTAGTAATAGTAATAGTAATAGTAGTTGTTGTAATACTGCTGATAATAGTAATAATAACGATAAGGAGAATTGCAAGTAAATTGTGCTAATTCTACTAATAAAACTACTGTTATGTTTATAAAAATATTGCCAATGATGAGAAAATACATCACTGAAATGATAGTAGGTATTGTGCACAAATGAATAAATACCTAAAACAATAATGATAAGAGCAAGTCATTTGAGAACTGCAAGTATTACATCGCTACTTCTTGTGAGCGGGAAACTGGGGCGGGGAAATGATGTTAGACAAAGTATTCCCTATTTTAAGGTTCATGAGAGGGGAATTGTGCAATCAAGTGACAGTGTCAAATGCATTATAGTAGTCGTATTTTTTCCTATTTCGAAAACTGGTAAGAAATTCAGAAACTCTAACTCTCTTCTGCAAGATTGTTGTAAATGCAGAAATAGTAAACAATGATACATATTTTATCTTATACGTATTCGCAACGTAAACATGAATAGAGTAACACGATGTAATTCTCACTTGCATGAGCACGTTTCTGTTTAGTAATAAATAGCTATGACAGATTAATCATGACCGATTTTGAAATCTTGGGCACAATTTATCTCACTGTATTCGCTTCATCGTAGAAGTTAAATTGTAAATATCTGGAATTGAGCATCAGACTATGCCAGTATGTACCATGGTATGCAAGAACTGACCTTAGCTCCTTATCGATATTCAAGGAAAGGCCATTTATTACAAGGGAATTCCAATCATGTGATTTTGAGGGTCATTTTCGAGTTTAGGAAAAGAGACGTTGGAGTTACTATGTTTCCCTGTGTATTCGTATTACATATTTATGCTGTAAGACGATCTACAATTTATTCAACACATTCATTATTATTACGTTGAGAGTTGAGTGACTTCTAATCAGTTTTAAAAGAGAATAATTCTACACAAATGAATTTGAGCTCTCTAATATTGGAACAACGAGATCTATGACGTCACTCAACCAATCAGAAACAAGATGTATGACGTCAGTCAGCCAATCACCGAAAAGATTCATGACGTCACACAACCAATCAAAGTTGAGATGTATGACGTCATTTGGCCAATCAGCGGAGAGACGTGAGGTCAAGTGACCAATCAGGGTCCGGCTTTGAGATTCCCGTGTTTACTTCAACATGGCGGGTGAGTGTCGAGTGAGGTTCCCGTGTTTACATTCACAAAAGGAAGAAAATCCCTAAACTGATTGCCTTCTCTTCCTCCAGATATTTACTACTTCACAGACGACGAGGCGGAGAACAGTAAAGAAGGTGAGTAGAGCGAATTTCGAGGCTAATTGTTACGGAATGGCGACTTTGTTTTAGGGTGAATCTCTAGGAACTGTTCTCTTATGTAGGCCTATTTCAAGTGCAATATCAGTATTTTACCCATACAAATGCAACCTTCCACTACGAAGGATGTTGTAAAGATCCTAGGGAATTCAAAGAACCCTGGAGATGAACACGTGGGTTCGAAATGGGTCAAGGAGATAGGAAGCTCTGGCGAAAAAGAAGTATTTTAGGAGAATGTTTTCTCAGAATTAGTATATCTAATTTGACGTTAATACTTGAAGTTGTTATTTCGTGATTGTGATGTTTTTGTTTTACTGATTTTGGTGTTGCATTAGCTCACTTAAGGTTTGAATCTTATGGAGGGAAAAGGGGCTTGCAGTGTCTTGCCTTCTCTATGATTCTCCAAATCATGCTGTTGTTTCTGACATTCATGTTACCAATACTAGTTTCAGTAGTTAATCTTATGTTGTTAGTTATGGCATCATTTTCGGTATGGGACTTAGGGCTTTGTGTTTCTCACAGCATTGTGATTTTGAAAACTAACTTTTGAATAGAAGTCCTTGTGATGGTTAATCGTGTCGCCTTTTCTTACTGCATGGATAGATGTGAACGTTGTTGGATATTGCTTGCGGTTTCCCTCCATGTCTTTGTCTCATTGTCACTAATTGTCACTTTCAAAGGTTAACAAAGAAGGTTTCTTTGTTTTCTTGTGGTTGGGCAAACTGTTATGTAATGATTTTACCTCACTTTTCATAGTTTCTTTTCATAAATAGCATTTAATTTCTTTTGTTCTTTTATATTCAGTTTGTGCTTGTTTTACTTAGTAACTATTGTTATTGTTGGGATTTGTGATTCATAGTTTCTATTTATAAATATCTTTTAATTTCTTTTGTTCTTTTATATTCAGTTTGTATTTGTTTTACGTAATAACTATTGTTATTGTTGGTATTTGTGATATTTAAGGTTTGATTATTGAGGGTACGGTAATTGCATATACACTTTATTTTTTCGGCAAAAAAAAATATATATATATATATTTTTTGTAGTGTATTTTTGGGGAATAATTCTCGCAACTAGATTTTTTTAGGGGGTGGGGGTTGGAGTTATGGCTGATTGTTCATAATATAACAATAGGAAAATACAGAATCACTTATGTAATACTTACAAAAAATAAAGTCGGGGTTAATCTTTACAGTATGGATATACTAAGCTAAGGCAAATTGGATATTCTTGTATAGGACAAAAGTTACAGTCGTTAGCACAAGAGGTAATCTATAAACATGAATGGTAATGCAACAAATAAAAGAAAAAAATCATGGAAAGTACTACATACAATGGTGATACTAAGTTTCAGCTTTATCTTACTGTGCATACCAAGGTGAATAAAATCTTTGCAGGGGGTGTTGGAAACAGAGCCACCCATCAACTGTCCCCTTGGGTAATAATGCCCAGTTAAAGCAACTTTAGTTGTTGAATAAATATTGTGAAGGAGTGGAAGGAGTTTACTTGAATTGTAAAGAATTACCAACACCCGTATAAGAAAAATAATCTGGTAAAAGGTAAAAGGACCCTCACTTACTTTTCTGTCTGTGGATTTAGATATGAAGGTGTTGGGGCCTTTCCACTCTGCATTCAGATAATAATTAGATATAAACTTTAGCATATATATTCAGGCTAAATGTGCATCTAGATCTTGTGGAATGAGAAAGTAGTTTATACCTCATCTTGCCAGAATGACATAGTCTTGCTGGCCCTTTTGAGTATGAAGCATGAAGGACATGTCACTGCTTGAAGCAATCCTGTGTAAATATTTACTGAGTAATGTCATATAGATCAGTGGCAGTAATCAGTGACGTGTTTTTGACAAAGGACAAATATGTACCGTAGTGAAATAGTGAACTTGTGAAGTTGATACATATTCTGAGTCCTCAGCATGGAGGAGATACAGGTACATTGTCATTTACCAGAATTGTACTGGGAATCTCTACCTCCCAGAAGTTAATGGGGGGCGGCAGAGCAGTGAATCTATTAATTAAGTTATATCATCCTTAACCTGATGCCACTGGGAATATGTGTTCACTATAGTATTGATTTGTGAAATGTATTGACTCAGTTGGCTCCACAAGGGCACTGCCAAGGAGTTGATTAGTAGTCTGTGT
>NW_020872851.1:508796-513899 GCF_003789085.1 Penaeus vannamei
AACCAGTGTAATGTAAATGCTGTGATTATGTATCACAGTTGATTACTCCTGTTGTTGTTTTTTTTTTTTTTTTTTAAAGAGTTTCTTGTAATTTGAATAGTACTATTTAAATTTTGAGGGAAGACTTTTTCAATTATGTCTTGGATATGGAGGATAATTCTGAATGTGTTAGCACTGAAGTTACTTACCATAAATAAAGGCAAATGCTTTTGTAGCCATTTTGTGGTTATATATATTACTGTTGATATTATGATTTGTTTGGTAATGGTTGTTAATTCAGTTGCATAATAGAGTGAAAAGGAATTTTGAGCAATGAGAGTACTACCTCACCATTATTGATATTGGCATGGAGTGTAGAGTGGAACACAGAAGGCAGTATCGAGGCATTTATTGAAACCTAGGAAAGTCTGTTAAATTTATGAATGATTCCATTGGCAGAATGGTGGTGGTATCATGAGGATCATAATTTAGGTGATATACTTCAGAATAATCAGGATACAGCGTAAGGTTATCACAGATGTGATCTTTACAGTAGTGCATGTTGATAAGCCTAAAAGTTCACTGATATTAGGTGAACATGTAATGACAGTGTAAAATCTTGTAGACTATTGTGTAATCTAACAGTGAGCTTTTCCTTCACCAGTTGTATCTGATTTATTGGTCAGTTTTCTTTGGTTATGATTAAATGTTTAGTTATTTGCCATGAGAATTGTATTGATATAGTTATCATTAAAATTTTATGGGGTGCCTAGAAAGAAATGGGAACCATCCTCTTGTTGTGAATAACTATACATTACATTTGAGAAACTAAGGAAAAATACAGATACATAAATGGTTTGTGAGATCCACTGGTAGTTGTGAACTAAGCAGTGTGTTTAAATGTATGATAGTGGTCAGGAATTAGAAAATATTTAAATACAGCTGCATTTTTCTTGGAAATTACTTTGTATGAAAATAGGTCTCCAAAAATGATGGGGTAAAGTTAGGAAGTATATGATGTTCAGAATATGAATTGGATAAGTTGTAAACTCCAGTACCTTCACAACATACATTTCAGTGACTTCTGTTTTCCAGATTTGTGCTTTGCAGCACAAGTTGTTGACCATATTCTTGCAAAGTAGGTAAATTTGAATAAATTGCTAAAGCCTATATTCCACTGTTAAGATTCTAGTCCCTTTGCCACCACCAGTTGCACAGCCTCTATCACAATGATTGTTTTAATTACACTCCCACAGGCCTAGTACACCTTAGATGGCTTCAAGGTTATTCTAATGATATTATAGCTCCTGATTTGTTTTGCATATATTCCAAAGTAGTACGAGATTAACTGAAAGTTGACTTTCAATCTAGTTCCAAAGTCGGATACAACTAGTAAAACCCAGGGAAAAAATGTTGAGAGTTTCATCAAAATGTTTTTTGTTCCCTGGGAAATTATGATAATAATATTACCTTCCAGAAATAGGGAATGATGTAAAAGATATATCTTGACTGCACACACTAGAGTCAATTTTGCCTTTATATTTTTTCTCCTCACTTTTTAAGTAAATTTCTAAGTATCACTAAAAACAGTATTAACTCAGAAATTTAAAAGGACTGTAAGACCATTAGATAATAAGATATTTCTATTTTCTTTGTTGGAAATCATTTGAATACCTTCAATAATGAATAAAAAAAAAAAAAAATGCAATGTTGATATACAAAAAAAAAAGAGAAATAAAGAAGATCTGTATGGCCTAATCTTATTTTCTATGATGACATAAACAAATTCATCCTTACATAAAAGTGCCCCAAAAGTGTTGGATAGTCATCTTTAAAAAAAGTGATTTACCTGTAACAATTCACACTTACATTTGCAAATCTGATGATCTGGGAACTTTGCCTGATTATATATTGAAAGGTTTGTGAATGATGGAGATATCAGAAGATATAGAAATGAGGTACAAGGTACAAGAGATCTGAAACACTAAGAAAAAAATATTTGATTGCAAAAAAAAAGCACTGGTAAAAAATGCAAATATAAAACACCATTGAGAGGTTAATTAGGGTCTAAAGATAATATAATGAAGCTAGCCTAGTGGAAGGTAACTCTGATATATTGCAAACTCATACATTTACTATACAATGACTGTTTAGTCCTGTGAAATCTGTGTAGACTTCCTACCCTGTAAATTTCATAATTTGAATGCATACTGTATTAATAGACATTACACACATACATATTTACTAGATTATTGATCTGGGAGTATTTAATTAAGCTTCTTTCTCGAGAATTGGATTGTCAGTGGAGAAATTACAGGGTGGAATGGGTTGATGGCTTGTCAGGCTTCTCTTCTTCTTTTGCAGAAGGGCTGGAGGAAGTGCTAGGGGAAAGCAATAAATGATTAAAGTACAAAGTGCAGTCAAAGAAGGAAGATGAAAGGTAGTAGCTAGAACCATAGCAAGAGATAATGCGGGAATCTATTGATGTTTCCCATGGTAGTACAAAATTGCACAACTTGTTCATATTGGCACTGTGTAAAATGGTTTGTGATTTCTCTTTCCCACAATGACATTACATGGCTATAGTTATGGTTCTGTAATTTTTGGTAATAGCAATTTTTTGTGTGATATAACCATATGAAATCAGAATAATACCGCTACCATAACATGGCCATAAGGTATAAATTTGTATGTATAATTCTTCTTGGTATTTGAATAGAATTGTTACTCTCTGTCTCCCTCTCTCTTTTTCTCACTTTGCCTCTCCCTCTCTCTTTCACCCTCACTCCTTAGTAAAAAATGATAGAGCTTATTATACATAGTCATGAAAATGTTAATTAGGTCTTGAGATGAAGTGTTTAGTATCAGTTTGTTTTTAAGTGTTAGTTGTGTGGTGTGTATTTTTTTTAGTTGAGAAGTGAATTTTTTAAAAGTTAGATTATGTGAAATTATTTATTTTTATTTATATAATTTGTTACACCTAATTATTACAAATTAAAATAATAGAAGATACTAGACCACCAGTTTCAGTAGGCTAGAATGTATAAGGACCAAATAGGTTTTTGCTTTTCTTGGAACCAGTGACTGTGATCTTTCTTGAAAAAATTTGACTATTTTGCAAAAATGGGAGAGGCCATCATTATGTAGTTCAATTTCCTCTGAAAGTGCCTTGCGTTGCCATCTCTAAAAGATGATAGAGAGACTCATCCATAGGGTGTCACGAAACCAACAGACTAGAATTGGGAAAGGAACGCAAAGCCATGGCAGCATAATTGAAGGCTTGTAGGTGTTATTGATTGCTTCAAGGAAACCCTAATTCCGTCACAAAAGAATGGTTCCGACCCCAAATCAATACTGCAAAAATGACTGCTGGGAATCACATTTATGCACATGTGTGAAAATGTGTAAGTCCAGAGGGCGTGCACATGCACATTCTCACACCCGCACACACACACACACACACACACACAACACACACACAACACACACACACTCACCACACACTCACTCACTCACTCACTCTCACTCTCACTCTCACTCTCACTCTCACTCTCACTCTACTCTCACTCTCACTCTCTCTACTCACTCTCACTCTCACTCTCACTCTCTCTCTCTCTCTCTCTCTCTCTCTCTCTCTCTCTCTCTCTCTCTCTCTTCTTCTCTCTCACTCTCTCTCTCTCTCTCTCACTCTCACTCCTCACTCTCTCTTCTCACTCTCACTCTCTCTCTCTCTCTCTCTCTCTCTCTCTCTCTCTCTCTCTCTCTCCTCTCTCTTATTTACTACTACTACCACTACTACTATTACTACTGCTACCTACTACTACCTACTACTACTACTACTACTACTACTACTACTACCACCACTACTACTACTACTACTACTACTACTACTACTACTACACTACTACACTACTACTACTACTACTACTATACTACTACACACTACTACTAACTACTACTACTACTACTACTTACTACTACTACTACTACCACTACTACTACCCACTACTACGACCACATACTACTCCACTACTACATACCACTACTACTACCACTACTACTACCACTACTACTACCACTACTGCTACTAGTTACTACTACTACTACTGTACTACTACTACTACTACTACTACTACTACTGAGTACTACTACTACTAGGTACTACTACTATACTACTACTACTACTACTAGTCACTACTACTATACTAGACTACTACTACTACTACTACTACTACTACTACTACTACTACTATTACTACTGCAACTACTATTACTATTACTACTATTGCTACATATACTACTACGACCCTACTACTACTACTACTACTACTACTGCATATAATATTACTGTTATTACGATTAGTACCGCCATCAACCACCGAACGTCAATTCTTGTTTTACTACTACGACTTTCACTACGATCACGGACCACTAGTTCATAGATCATTCCACAGAAAGAGATAGTCTTCTGGCTAGATGATCAACGCCTCAGACTCATTAGAGCATATCAGGGAAGTGAGAATGACAGGTAACTATATTTTTGAGGTAATGAACCTTAAATTGAAAGGATTTGTAATCTCATCCCTCTATAAGTTGTAAAAACTATGGTGTGGAAGTCCATGCACTTTGTGTGAGTTTGATCTTTCTAAGATATAGTTCTGCTAATGCTAAGGTCCCCAAGTGTACGAGAGAAACAGCGAGGGTTAGATGAGAGAGATTAAAGGATTGAAATGTTGAGGATGGCCTGATTTTACCACCAACCTTTCCATGGAATCCTTGACGCCTGACATTGAAGTGAGGGAAGATTGAAGTAGTTGCAGTTAGACAGCATGCCAGGTAGGCTGTAGAGTTGGCTGTTACTGAGAAAATAGGTATGAGCAAAGTCTATTGCTGTGAGTTTAGTTGTTATTGAGATATTCATCCGTCGATGAAGTGACAGATGAAGCCTTCCTTTTTACTCAGATGTATATGACCAAGATGAGATTTGCTTATGAGAAGAAATGGCTGTAATAAGAAGACACTAAAGTGCCAATGACCACTGAATCCAATAACTGAAACGGCTATTAAATAACATATTGATGAATTTCTAGACATTTATAAGACTGAAGCCCACGTTTTTATGAG
>NW_020872851.1:518999-526499 GCF_003789085.1 Penaeus vannamei
GAGAGAGAGAGAGAGAGAGAGAGAGAGAGAGAGAGAGAGAGAGAGAGAGAGAGAAGAGAGAAAGAAGAGAGGCGAGAAGAGATAGATAACGGAGGAGAGAAGAGGAGAGCAGAGAAGAGAAGAGAGAGACAGAGAAAATAATGAAAGGAAGGAGAAGAAGAATAAGAAAAAGGAGTTGAGAAAGAGAAGAAGATGAAAGAATAAAAAAGAAGAATGATCAATATAATAAAATGATAATAATAATAGTAGAATAAGAATAAGAAGGGGGGAAATAAAGAGAGGAAGGAGGAGAAGACGAGGAAGAGATGATGAAGAAGACAAGGAAGAAGAGAAGAAGAAGAAGACGAGGAAGAAGAGGAAGAAGAAAGAGAAGGAAGAAGACGAGGAAGAAGAAGAGAAGAGTAGAAGAAGAAGAAGAAAGAGAAGACGTAGAAGAAGAAGAAGAAAAAAGACGAAGAAAAACGCAAGCCCCGCCATCTTCGAGAAACCAGCGGCGAAGACTGCATCCCAGAAAACCGAAGAGGATTTGTTAGAATGGTCGCGAGGGCGCGAGGGACGCCGGGGGGGGGGGGTCGTAGAAGCCGTTTACACGTAGGAATTCTGATCCTGCCCCCCCCCCATCCCCCGTAACCCTCCTCACCTTCCTCTAGGATCTCTAATACCCCCTCCCCCCGTACCTTCCCCCTCCCCACCTCCCTGTAGGACCTTTAATACCCCCCTCCCCCCGGTAGCTTCCCCACCTCCCTGTAGACTCTAATACCCCCCGTCCCCCCAGCCCTCCCCACCTCCCTCTAGGACCTCCTACAGCCCCCTCCCCCCGTACCTTCCCCACCTCCCTATAGGACCTCTAACACCCCCTTACCTCCTCCATCCTCCCCTCCTCCCTAGAGATCACCCCTTCCCTTCTCCCTCCCCATCCTACTCCCCTTAGACCTCTGATTCCCCCCCCCCCCGCACCAGGTTCTCCATCCTATCTACTTCCCTATAGGAACTGTGGTCCTCCCCCCTCCCTCTCACCCCTCCCCAGTCATGGTAATTAATGATAATGATAATTATAACAACAACAATGTTATGATAATAATGTTGATAGTAGTAATAATCATAATAACAATAGTAATGATAATAGTAATCATGATAATAACAATAATAGTAATGGTAGAAGTAATAATGATAATAGTAATGATGATGATAAAAACATTGATAATGATAACAATGATGTTGATAACAACAACTACAGCAACAATGATGATAATTATAAGGATTATAACAACAATAATGATAATAGTATTGGTAATAATAATAATGAAAACAGAAATAATAATAATGAAAACAGAAATAATAATAATAAGAATAGAAATAGCAATAATGATAATAATGATAATGATAATAGCAATGATAGTAATAATGATTACAACAACATCGACAATATTAATAATAACAATGATAATTATGATAATGATAATGATAATAATGATCATGATAGCAGTAATAATCGTGATGATGATGATGATGATAATAATAATAATGATAATGGTAAAACCTCTCTCTTTTTTCTCTCTGTCTGTCTGTCTGCCTAACTATCTATCTATCCTGTCTGTCTGTCTAACCATCTGTCTATCCGTATATCTGTCAGTCCGTCCGCCTTTCTATCTATCTATCAGAAAGATGAATTCTCTCCCAAACAAAAGACAAACAAACAAACAGTAAATTATACAAACAGTATGAATAAATCGACAAATAACTTAACTAATGAGTCTAAGCGATGGGAGCAAATCCAATCGGGCAGAGAAAAGGTTATTCTCCCCCACTCCCTCTCTCTACCTTTCTCCTCTCCCCTTCTCCCCTTCTTCCACTCCCTCTCTCTAACCTCTCCTTACCTCTCTCCCCTCTCCCACTCCCTCTCTCTACCTTTCTCTACCCCTCTCTCTACCTTTCTCCTCTCCCCCACCCGCTCTCTCTTCTCCCCTCCCCCACCTATCTCTTTCTCCCTATCTACCTTCCCCCACCTCTTCTCTCTCTTTCTCCTCCCCCCCACCCCCTCTCTCTCCATTCTCCCCTCCCCCACTCTTCTCTCTTCCTTTCTCTCCCACCCCCCTCTCTCCTTTCTCTTCCCCTCCCCCACCCCCTTCTCTCCCTTTCTCCCCTCTCCCCCCACCCCTCTCTCTCCTTTCTCCATTCCCCCCCACCTCTCTCTCTCCCTTCTCCCCTCCCCACCCCCACTCCCTTCCTTCTCCTCTCCCCCCACCCCCTCTCTCTCCCATCTCCCCTCCCCCCACCCACCTCTCTCTCCCCTTCCCCTCCCCCCCTCCCTCCCCAGTGCCAGTGCCTCTGCGCAGCCCCGTGGTCGCCTCTTGTTTACGTGTCTCTCCTGTAACTCTTTTAGCGGAGTGAATTACCCCCCAGTGGCATGTTATGGTTGGCTCGCCTCAGGTGGTGCGTGGTGTGTGCGGGTGGGTGTTGGAGGAGAGCGGGGAGGTTGGGGAAGGGGGGAGGGGGGGTGAGAGGGTTGAGAGGGTGAGGGGGGAGGGGGGAAGAGCGGTTGGAGAGAGTGAGGGGGGATTTTGGAGCGTGGGAGGGTTGGGGCGGGAGGGAGGGTGAGCGGTTGGGGAGAAGGTAAGGGGATTTTGGAGCGGGGATGGTTGGGAAGGGGGAGGGGAAATCGGTTGGGAGAGGTGTGGGGATTTTGGAGGGGGAGGTTGGGGGGGAGGGGGAGAGCGGTTTGGGGAGAGGGTGTGGGGATTTTAGAGCGGGGGAGGGTTGGGGAGAGGGGGGTAGAGCGGTTGGGGAGAGGTGTGGGGGTATTTTGGAGCGTGGGATGGTTTGAGGGAGAGGGGGGGAGGGGGAGAGTGGAGGAAAGGGGAAAGCGGTTGGGGAGAGGGTAAGGGGATTTGGAGCGGGGATGGTTGGGGGGAGAGGGGGGAGGAGTGGTTGGGGAGAGGGTGTGGGGTATTTGGGGAGGGGAGAGGGTTGGGGTAGAGTGGAGGAGAGGGGAGAGTGTGAGAGAGAGAGGGGAAAAGGGGAGAGCGGTTGGAGTGAGGGAGATTGGGGGAAGGGGAGAGGGTTGGGGAGAGGAGTGAGTGAAAAGGAGGGGATGTGGGGGAAGAGAGATGGTCGGGAGAGAGTAAGAGGGAGGATGAGGAGAGAGGATGAGTGGAAGAGAGAGGGAGAAAGGGGAAAGAAGAGGTGGGGAGAAGATGAAAACAAGAGATTTGAAAAGAAGAGAGATATAAAAAATGCAAGACAACAAGATATGAAAAATTAAAGAGAACAAGGAATAACAATGATGATAAAAGAAGAACAAGAGGAAAAAAATAAAAGTGCAAAGAAGAGGAGAGGAAATGGACAAAAGATAAGAGAAAAAAGAAGAAAAAGAAGGATAACAAATGAAGGAAAGAAGGAAGAAGATAGGAGAAGACAGAACAGAGAGAAGAAGAAAAAAAGAAAATAACAAAAGCAAATGAAAAAAGGGATGTCAAGGATAAACAATAACAAAACAAATAAAGGAGAAGAAGAGAAATAAAAGCAAAGAAAACAAAACCAAGCGAATGAAAGAAAAGAAAAGAAAAAAAAAAACAAAGAGAAGTAGCATATAATACCAAAAAGGGAGAAACGGAGAAAAAGAAGAATTATGACGGAGAAAGAAAGTCAAAGAGCAAAGGCGAATAAAAGAGAAGACGAAAATAAATCAAGCAAATAAAAAATGAATAAAAACGAAAGAGGAAAGAATACGATAAAAACAAGGCAAGATAAAAAAAAAAAAATTAAAGGAAAATATCTCGACGAAAATGTGAATAGGAGATGATAAGATAAAGCCAAGTGAAGAGGAAAGAGAGAGAAAAATGTAATAGAAGATAGAAATTTGATGAAAGAAGAAAGAAAGGAATGAAAAAAAATAAAAAAAAACGAGAAAAGGAAAGACGGAAAGAGAAAATGAGAAAAACAATGGGAAAAAAAAGAAAAGAAAAAAGGAAAAGGAAGAGAAGGAAGGACAATAAAACAAAAAACAAAAAAACGAATGAGAAGAAAAAAAGAAGAAAAAGAAAATGGGAGAGAAGGAAGAAAAAAAAACGAATAAGAAGAAATAGAGAAGAAAAAAAAAAAAGGAGAGATAGGGAAAAAAAACGAGAAGAAATAAACGAAGTGAAACAAAACAAAAGCAAAACAAGAGGTGAAACATCCAGCAAGACCCACAACATTATGGATTGGTAAACATCATCAAAGCCTTTTCCTTAACATCTTCTTCTTTCCAATTATCCTCAAGGAGTTTGGTTTTCCTTGGCCAGATGCTGGGGCTCTCTGGCGGCGGCCGGGCGGAGACAGAGGGGAAAAGCGCCCTTAGTGAGGGGGGGTTTAGGGTTGAATTTTGGTTTGTTGATTTTTTTTTATCTATTTTAATTTTTTTTTTTATTTTTTATTTTTATAGTTTTCGTTTTCTTGTTTCTCTTTTGTACAGGCAGGGTAGCATGGTGATACGTGTGTGTGTATGTACGTATCACACAGACACACACACACACACACACACACACACACACACACACACACACACACAAACACACACACGCACACACACACACACACACACACAAACACACAGACACCCCAGACACACAACACACCCCCACACACACACAACACCCCTCCCCACACAACACACACAGACACCCCCCCACACACCCTCCCCCCCCCCCACCCCCCCCCACACACCCACACCACAGACCGTGTATATCCACTTGTTTACATCTCGACCAGCGTCCACGTGCTCCGGACATAACAAGCAGCACACACGTTCTCTCCAAATGGTAAACAACTTTGCTATCATCATTACGGCCAAGATGCCATTCACAATCTTATTGGAAATCACTACCATATACTTTTTATATCTTTTTAATTTGTTTTATTCACAAATTTGGGTATATTCTTTTTTTTTTCCCATGTTTGTGTATGTTTCAATTGTTTGTTTTGTATGTGATGGCTTTCGCTGTTGCAGGTAATATGGTAAAGGAATAACTGATCTTAGTAATTAGCAATATTGATAATGATGATAATGATGAAAATGATGATGATGATGATGATGATGATAATGATAATGATAATGATGATGATGATGATGATTATGATGATGATGATAATGATGATGATGAGCATAATGATAATGATGATGATAATGATAATGATGATCATAATGATAATGATGATTATGATGATGATTTATTGATGATAATGATGATGATAATGATAATAATGATAATTGATTGATGATGATGATGATAATAATATCAATGATGATTATTGATGATGATGATGATGTGATGATGATGATACTGATTGATGATAATGATAATGAGGATAATAATTATCTAATGATGATAATAACAAAACTCACAATCCAGCATGTACTTCATTTTGTTTACCATATCCATATATATATATATATATCACATTACCATAGTAAATACAGCCTAATCTTTACCCCCCCCCCCTAATGTCAGAATGCTCTTAGTAATGTACACATTGCCAATTATCCGTAGAAGCTATGACATATAAAGGTGCTTTTGGAGGAAGGTAAATGGACCTTATTATTTATTTATTCATTTATCTAACTTTTTACTGCGGTACGTAAATGTGTGGGAGCTGAGTTATAGGCGGAATTATATCTTAATATATCTTATCTGTTTTTATTATTAAGATATTTTCTTCTTTTTAAGTTATAGTCTGAAACCAAAATATAATCTGTTCTATCTTATTTGTATTTTTATTATCATGTTCTTTCCTTCTTTTAGTTGTAGTTTGGAGCCATCATATAGTATATTTTATCTGTCTTTTTATTATCACAATCTTTCCTGTTTTTAAAGTTATATTCTGGAACCATCATATAATATATTTTATCTGTGTTGTCATTATCATAATCTTTCATTTTTGTAAGTTAGAGTCTAGAACCATCATATATTCTATCTGTGTTTTTGTTATTATAATCTTTCTTTTATTTTTCGTCCAGGGAGCCGTACTATTATCATCGTTCCAAAATTATTTATGCTTTTATGATTATTCTTTATTGCTGCTTCCAAATATTGTCATTATATTATGGTCAAAGTATTATTCTAATCATCTTCTTCTATTACCATTATATCACCTTAATATTGTTCTTGTTGCTTTATTTGATTCTCTCATTATCGTTATTACCATATTCTCTCTAATGATAATAACGGTGATTATGATGATGCTTCTATTAATAACAATGGTAATCATAATAATTGTATTAATGATGATAATGATCTTGATGCTGATAATAAAATTTCAATAATAATAATGATGATGATAATGATAATAGTAATAATACTGATGATAATAATGGTAATTATAATGATAATAGTAATAATGCTAATAATAATAATAATGATAATAATTTCAATGGTAATAATAGTTATAACAATAATGAGGATGATGATAGTAATGATAATGATAATGATATAATAATGCAAACAATAATGAATAAATGATAATGATAATGATAATTATACTGATAATAATGATACTTGATGATTATAATTAATAATAATAATAATGATAATAATAATATAATGATAATAATAATAACAATAATGATAATAATAATAATAATGATACATTAATGTAATGATGATAATGATGGTAAGAACAGCAATATTAATGATAATGATGATAACGATTATGATAATAGTAATGATTATAACAATAATGATAATAGCAGTAGTGATAATGAAAATGAATATTGATAATAACGATAATGAAATAACAATGATAATGATAGCAACAGTAATATTAATAATGATAATAATAATAACAACAACAACAATAACAATAATGATAATAGTCATTGTGATAATAATAAGAATATTGACCATGATGATGATGAAGATGATAACGCTGGTTACGAAAATCATAATGATCCTATTAATAATGATAATGATGAATAATGATTTCATGTATTTCTGATGAAGACGTAATCGAAACCGGTCAAATACATCTCTTGTATTGTGAAGATATCCAGTCTCATTCATACCTTTTCTACATTTGTCAACATGGATACGGTTCATAAATAATAATAATGATGACGGTAAGGATAGTAAACATGATGACTATAACAATATAGATAATAGTAATAATGATAATGATAATCATGATAGTAAAAATGACAAAAATAGTAGTAATAGTAATGATAATGATAAAATGATTAATAACAACAGTGATGTTAGGAATAATGATATGATGATAGAGAAATAATTAATACAAACACAAAAGGCAAAATTATTATGATCTACCCAAACTGACTCACGATCAACACAATAATATAATAATAATAAAAAAAAAAAAAAAAAATGGAAAAAGAAAGAAAAATGATGAAGCTAAGCATACATTTGAACTTGTCAAACCAGATTTATGTTCAGAAAAATATTTCTGTGTCTAATATTCCGTTAATGAGACTTATTGAAAAACAATGAGTCACTGCAGAGTCTTAATGTT
>NW_020872851.1:528999-530435 GCF_003789085.1 Penaeus vannamei
TTCGTGAGGATATTTTTTTGAGGATTTCGTGAGATATTTTTTGAGGATTTCGTGAGGATATTTTTTGAGGATTTCGTGAGGATATTTTTTGAGGATTTCGTGAGGATATTTTGTGAGGATATTTCGAGGATTTTGTGAGGATATTTTTTGAGGATTTTGAGGATTTGTGAGGATGGTTTATTTTGTGAGGATATTTTTGAGGATTTGTGAGGATTATTTTGTGAGGATATTGTGAGATGGTTTGAAGGTTTTTGTGAGGATATTTTTTGAAAGATTTTTGTGAGGATATTTTTTGAGGATTTTGTAAGGATTTGTGAGGATTATTTTTATGAGGACTTAGTGAGGACTTAATAGTATTTTGTGAGGATTCTGTAAAGATATTTTGGAGGAATAGAGATAGAAAAGAAAGGCCTATAAAGGAGACAGAAATAAGGAAGAACAGGAAAGGGGAGGAAGGAATAAAAACAAAAGGAAAGAAAGAAACTGGAAGGAACAAGACGTAGAAAAAACAAAACAGGAAGCGAATGAGGATCGGAAACATGTTTTCTTCTCTCCTTGTCTCCTTTTCTTCTCTCTTTCTTCTCATTGTCTCTTTCGCGCTCTGGACTCCTGGCTTCGAAGCTTCGTCTCGAGGTTCGTTTCCTGTTCCGACTTCGGCTTCGTCTCGAGGTTCGCTTCCTGTTCCGACTTCCTTCGCTTTCGTCTGTTCCGACTTCGGCTTCGTCTCGAGGTTCGTTCCTGTTCCGACTTCGACGTTCGGCTTCGTTCGAGGTTCGTTCCTGTTCCGACTCGGCTTCGTCTCGAGGTTCGACTTCGGCTTCGTTCGAGGCTTCGTTTCCTGTTCGACTTCGGCTTCGTCTCGAGTTTTCGTTTCTGTTCCGCTCTCGGCTTCGACTCGGAGGTTCGTTTCCTGTTCGACTTCGGTTCGTTTCCTGTTCCGACTTCGGCTTCGTCTCGAGGTTCGTTTCCTGTTCCGACTTCGGCTTCGTCTCGAGGTTCGCTTCCTGTTCCGATTTTCGTCTCGAGGTTCGTTTCCTGTTCCGACTTCGGCTTCGTCTCGAGGTTCGCTTCCTGTTCCGATTTCGGCTTCGACTCGAGGTTCGTTTCCTGTTCCGACTTCGGCTTCGTCTCGAGGTTCGTTTCCTGTTCCGACTTCGGCTTCGTCTCGAGTTCGCTTCCTGTTCCGAACTTCGCTTCGTCTCGAGGTTCGTTTCCTGTTCCGACTTCGGCTTCGTCTCGAGGTTCCTTCCTGTTCCCGACTGTCGGCTTGCGACTCGAGGTTTTCGTTTCCTGTTCCTGGATCTTCGGCCTTCGTCTGCGAGTTCGTTTCGCTGTTTCCGACTTCGCTTTCGTCTCGAGGTTCGTTTCCTGTTCCGGACTTTCGGCTTCGACTCGAGGTTCGTTTTCCGTGGTTCCGTACTTCGGCTTCGACTCGA
>NW_020872851.1:540535-543035 GCF_003789085.1 Penaeus vannamei
TTTTACTGGATAAGATACACGTGGTACAACGCAAGCGTCTGTGTTCATTTTTCCGTTTTACACAGTGGAACTAAATTCAAATACCACACTCGTTTACTGTAAATGTGAATATGTATGTATATATCCGTGTGTTATACATATATGTATGTCTCCTCTCTCTCTCTCTCTCTCTCTCTCTCTCTCTCTCTCTCTCTCTCTCTCTCTCTCTATATATATATCTATATATAATATATATATATATATATTATATTATATATATATATATATATAATATATATATAATATATATATAATATATATATATATATAATATATTATATATATACACACACACACACACACACACACACACACACATATATATATTATATTATATAATATATATAATATATATATATATATATAATATATATTATATATATATATATAATATTATACTATATATTATATATATATACATACACACACACACACCACACACACACACACACACATATTATATATATATATATATATATATATATATATCATATATATACAACTATATATGTATACATTCCCTTCCCTAATTCAATACACACACACCCCACACAACAAAGCCGAGAAACTCCACACCGTCCCCCACACCCACACCCCCTCGCACACACACCTCCCCCTCCCTGCTCTCTCTCTCCAGCGCCCCCTGACTAAGCCCTCCTCCTCCTGCCGCCCCTACAGCGCCTCCGCCGGCTGGACGTGGCTTACCTGAGGTCAGTGGGGCCGGGAACCATCATGAAGCTGATCCCGAACCTCACACACATCGTGGTTCTGAACCTCAGCATGACAGAGACCATCGATCAGGTACGTGGAAGGGGGGTGTTTGGGGAGGGTTGGGGGTTGGGGGAGAAGGGAGGTATTGGGGAAGATTGGGGATTGGGGGAGGAGAGGAGAGGGTGGGGATTGGGGGAAGGGAGGGAAGAGGAGGAGGAGAGGGAGGGATTGGGGGAGGAGGGGGGCGGGAGTGGGGGAAGGAGAGGTAGGGATTGGTGGAGTTGTGGGAGGAGCGGGGGAAGATTGGGGGATTGGGGGAGGGATTGGTGGGAGGAGGGGAGTGATGGGGGATTGGGGAAGGTTGATGAGGGGTTGGGGAAGGAGGGGAAGGGATTGGGGTAAGGAGGGTGAAGGATTAGGGAAGAGGGAAGGAAGGTAAATGAATTAGGATCTGGGATTAGGGATAAGGGAAGGAGGGGGAAGGATTAGGTGTGAAGGGTGAGGGAATAGGGACGAGAGATTAGGGATTATAGGGATGAAGAGTGAGGGATTAGGGACGATAGAAAGAAAAATATTATTATTAGTTGTAATAAATTGGAAAGAAAGAAGATAAATATTATGAAGGGATTAGTAAATAAATTAGTTGTAGGAAATCATTATAAGGGTATTAGCAATTTAAACATTAATAACGGATTAATGAGGTATGGTTATATTACTGAAAATAAACATAATTAAACAGATCAAACCAAGTTAAAATAAATAATATTATCGATTTAATGATAATGTTGATGATGATATATTAATGATAAATAGTTGTAGCAATGATTATGATATACTAGTAGTAGTAGTAGTAGTAGATCATTATCATTATTATCATTATTATTATCATCATTATCATTATCATTGTTGTTATTATTGTTATTGACATTGTTCTTGCAAAGACAATAATGATACTATTATCAACCCCCTCCCCTTCCCCCTAACCCTATTCTCCTCTTCCTCTTTCTTCCCCTTCTTAACTTCATCTTCCTCCTCCTTCCTCCCCCCCCTCCATACCTCCCTCCTCCTCCCCTTCCTCAACTCTTCCTTCCTCCTCCCCATCTTAATCCCCCCCCCTTCCAAACCCCTTCCTCCTCCCCCTCCATACCTCCCTCCTCCTCCCCTTCCTCAACTCCTCCTTCTTCCTCCCCATCTTAATCCCCGCCCCCTTCCAAACCCCTTCCTCCTCCCCTCCTTACCTCCTCCTCTCCCCCTTCTTAACTCCCTCCCTCCTCCCCTTCCCCCTTCCTCCCCCACTTAACCCCCCTCCCCACTTAAACCCCATCTCCTCCCCACCCTTCCCCACCCCTCCTTTTCCTCCCCAACTCCCCCCAACCACCCCACCCACCCTCCCTCCTCCCATCCCCTTCCTTTTCCCCCCCACCCCCTCCTATCCCCCACCTCCTCCTTTTCCCCCCTCCCCCACCCCTCCTATTCCTCCCCAACCCTCAACCAGGTCCTGGAGCTCATCGGCCTGAACTGCCCCGAGATCCGCGAGCTGGACGTCTCCCACACGGCGATCTCCGAGCGCGGCCTGCCTCGCCTCTGCTACGACGAGGCCACGGAAAGGCCCCTCTGCCAGAAGCTCACCAAGATCTGCGTCCTGGGCTGCGTTCATCACCCCGCGGCCGGTGAGCTTCCTGCTGCAGTACATCCCGACGCTGAGGGAGATGGACTACGATAATGTGTTCCAGGTGAGGTGGGGTTGGGG
>NW_020872851.1:548035-550535 GCF_003789085.1 Penaeus vannamei
CTCATGAACAAGACATGCGCTACAACCTACAACTGGTACGTTTAAAGCTCTATATCCAAAATTGTACCCAATTTTTTCTTCTCCATAAACAACCTTGTTTAGCTCGTTCTCGCTACAACCTACAGTCGCTACATTCAAATCTCTATATTTATTACTTTACCCACGTTTTAAAAAAATAAACAATATTCAACTCCCTAACAATAAATACAACTCATAAAAAACAACTTCAACTCCCAAACAATTCATACAACTCATAAAAAAAACAACTTCAACTCCCAAACAACTCAATAAAAAACAACTTCAACTCCCAAACAACTCATAAAAATACAACTTCAACTCCCCAAACAACTCATAAAAAATACAACTTCAACTCCCAAACAACTCATACAACTCATAAAAATACAACTTCAACTCCCAAACAAGACATACAAACTCATAAAATCAACTTCAACTCCCAAACAACCCAAACAACTCATAAAAATACAACTTCAACTCCCAAACAATACATACAACTCATAAAAAACAACTTCAACTCCCAGACAATACATACAAATAAAAAACAACTCCCAAACAATTCATACAAATAAAAAACAACTTCAACTCCCAAACAACTCATACAACTCATAAAAATACAACTTCACCTCCCAAACAAGACATATGCTCGTACTCCCCACAACCTACTACCGCCCCATTCAAAGCTCTGAACCCAATAATTCACTTGCGATTCCATTCAAGTTTCATCTGAACCTTTAACTCCGACAACAAAAGCTTTCTCAAAATATCATCAGCAGAGGAAGGAGGGAGGGAAGGAGGAAGGAGGAAGGAGGGAGGGAAGAAGTTGGGGAATTGGAGAGAGGAAAGGAGGGGGAAGAGGGGACAGGAAGGAGGGAAGGAAGTAGGGGAATGTGGAGAGAGGGAGAGGGAGGGAGGATGGCGGGATTAGTAGGAGGATGTGGAGAGAGGAAGGGAGGGGGGAGGAGGATGGAGGGAAGGAAGTAGGGGAGATGTGGAGATAGGAAAGGAGGAGGAAGAAGGGGCAGGAGGGAGGGAGGAAGGGAAGGAAGTAGGGGGATGTGGAAAGAGGAGTCGAGGAGGAAGAAGGGTAGGAGGGAGGAGAGAGGGAAAGAAGTAGAAGTTTGTGGAGAGATGAAGGGAGGGGGGAGAGGGGAGGGAGGGAAGATGGAGAGAAGAAGTAGGGGAATGTGGAGAAAGGAAGGGAGGAGGGAGAGGGGAGATGAATGAAGGGAGGATAGAGGTTGGAGGAATGGAAGTAGAGGGATGGGGAAGGGGGAAGCAGCATATGGGGGAGTGATGGGAGGTGGGGAGGGAGAGGATGAGGATGGTGGGGGATGCAGGAATGGAGGGAAGACAAAGGGAAGAAGGAAGAGAAGAAGGGGAAGGAGCAAGGATACGGAGGAAAGGGGAAACAAGAAGAAGGGAGAGTAAGATAGCGAAAGGAATGGAAGAAATAAAAAGAGAGAAGGAAGCAGAGAGAAGTAGGGAAAGTGGTTAAAGAATGAGCAAGAAAGGAAGGAAGGAGAGACATAGGATAGAAGGAAAAATGATACAGAAGGGAGGGAGAGGGAGGAAGAGGAGGAGGGAAAAGAACGGAGAAGGAGAGGGTAGGAAGGAGGAAGGTGTATAGGGAAGAAAAGAGGAAAGAGGAAGAACAGGGAGAAATAAAAGAGAAGAGATTTAGGAATGATAGGGGGAGTGTCCGACAGGGGAAGGAGGGAGAGAGAGAGAGAATAGGGAGACAGGAGAGAGAGAGAGAGACAGATGAGGAAGAGAGGAGGGAAGAGAAACCAAAACGAAAACAGAGAGATAGCGAGACCAAAAGAGAACAGTCTGACAGAGCAAAAGAGAAACAAGAATAAAAACAAGAACCGAGAGAAAGGAAACATTTTTTTAAATGCAAGAGCGTAACACAAATCAAAAGAAAAAAATGAAAATAAAAATTCAAACGAGAAACTGGCGGTTATACAATATCCCCCCTTCCCCCCCTTCCTCCCCTACCCTATTCCCTCCTCCTTCCTCCCCTACCCTATCCCCTCCTCCCCCCCCTCTCCCTTGCTTCCAACTCCCCTGCATCAGCAAACATAAGCTTGCGTAAACATCCTCAAAAACCAATTTCGTCGACCTTAACTTACAATTCAGTGTCGATTTTCCTCCTCAAATTCCTCTCTCGCCGAGGTAGCGGGAGACGAAGGCGGTTGATTTTTCGCGCGCTTTTTACCACCTTTTTTTCGTTTGTACTTTCCCGCCAAAAGTACGACGTTTCGTTTGAATAATTCATTGGGTTGTTTTATTCGTTTGTTTATTCAATTCTTTATTCATTTGGTTCGCGGGAAAGTTTTTTCTTTTCTTTTTTTGATCCAGTTTCGTTCCCTGAGATGAGGATGGCTTATTGCTATTATGTAAAATATCTTAAATTGCTTTTTTCTTTTTGTTTCGGCCATTTTGTTGTATTTCGTGCGTTCGGGTAGATTGTAATTTTTTC
>NW_020872851.1:553035-568035 GCF_003789085.1 Penaeus vannamei
CACCCCCTTCCCCGCTCCCACCCTCACGCCCCTCCGAAGCGTTCTCTGGGCGCCGTCGTCCCGGCTCGCACACGCACAGTACACAGGCCAAATTCCGCTAAGTTAAAACGTAAACACGAATCGGCCTAAAACGACGGAATGGAGAAGAGGGTATAGTAAAGTTACTTGCAGTTCAGGGAGGTCACGTGATGTTTTTTTTTTTTTTTTGGGGGGGGGTGGGGGTGGAGGGGGGTGTTGTCTGAAGCAAAGTTTTTTTTTTTTTCTTCTTTTTTTTGGGGGGTGGAGGGGCTGTTGTCTGAAGCAGCTTTTTCTTTCTTTCTTCTTTCTTCTTTTTTTTTCTTTTTTTTTTGGGGGGGTGTTGTCTGAAGGATTTTTTTTTTTTTTGGGGGGGGTTGTTGTTGTTGTTGATGCTGTTGTCTTTTTTAATTGTTTGATTTTGTGGTTTGATTTCTGTGTAGTTTGTCTGTTTTTTATGTCTTTCTTTTGTGTTTGTCTTTCATTAAATCTTCCTTTTATATGTATTTCGTGCGTGCTTCTCTGTTCATTTTCCTGTTTTACTGCGTGGTTTTGCTTTCTCTTTGTGCTCTTTGTCTTTATCATTCTATCTATCTATCCATCTCCCTCTGCTTCCTCTTTTCTCTCCACCTCCCTCCCTCTCCACCTCCCCTATCCTTTCCTCTCCCATCCTTTCCTTCCCCCAACCACCCTCCCCCTCCTCCCTTTCTCCCCTTCACTCTCCACCCTCCCTCCCCTTCTCCCTCCCTTTCCTTCCCCCAACCACCTTCCCCTCCCAACCCTCCCACCCTCCCTCTCCTTCAATCCCTCCCACCCACCCCCCCCCCCACTCCCTTCCCTCCCCCAACCACCTTCCCCCCCTCTCCACCCTCCCCTCCCTCCCTCCCCCAACCACCCTCCCTCCCCTCCTCCCTCCCCTCCACCCTCCCCTCCCCCACCCCACCCTCCTCTCCACCCTCCCCTCAACCCTCACTCTCTCACCCTCCCCCTTTTTTGGCAGAACTTCACCCTCAGCAACGCCTACGTCGACAACGACGTCCTCTACAAGGTCATGCGGATGGAGAACCTCACCCACTTGAGGATCACGAACTCGGAGGGACTCACACTCGACTTCCACGAGGGGGTCCTGCCCGTCCTCACCGTCAAGGGCCACCAGCTCCACTCGCTCCTGCTGGTGAATTTTACGACGGTGGACGTGGCCGGTGAGTCGGGGGTGACGGAGGGGTGGGGTGGGGGGCGTGGAGGGGGTGGGGTGGGGGGTGGGGTGGGGGGGAGGTGAGTCGGGGGTGGGAGGTGGGGTGGAGGGTGACAGGGGGGGAGCGGTGGGAGGTTGTTGTTGAGTGTTGTTGTTTGGGTTGTTAAGTGCTGTCTGTGTTGTTTTTTGCGTTGTTAAGTGTTGTTTGGGTTGTTTAAGTTGTTGGTTTGTGTTTCGTTTCTTGTTTGTGTGTTGGGTTTGTTGTTTGTGTTGTTAAGGAGAAGAGAAAGAGAGAGAGAGAGAAAGAAATAAAAGAGAAACAAAGAACAAGTTTCCTTTTTTCCCTCTCATCACCGCCATCTTAGACCAAATATCAACTTATTTCCTCGACCCATTTACACAGAACCAATTTCAGATGCATTTCCTCTCAAGCTTCAAGATGAATTCCTTTAAAAAAAAATGTTCAGATTTCAAGACAGAATTCCTTTTTAAAAAAATGTTCAGATTTCAAGACAGAATTCCTTTTAAAAATTGTTCAGATTTCAAGACAGAATTCCTTTTAAAAACTGTTCAGATTTCAAGACAGAATTCCTTTTTTTTTTTTAATGTTCAAATTTCAAGACCGAATTCCTTTTAAAAGAAATTGTTCAGATTTCAAGACAGAATTCCTTTTAAAAAAAAAATGTTCAGAATTTCAAGACAGAATAAAAAGAGATTTGAATTCCTTTAAAAAATTGTTCAGATTTCAAGACAGAATTCCTTTTAAAAAAATGTCAGATTTCAAGACAGAATTCCTTTTAAAAAAATGTTCAGATTTCAAGACAGAATTCCTTTTAAAAATTGTTCAGATTTCAAGACAGAATTCCTTTTAAAAAATTGTTCAGATTTCAAGACAGAATTCCTTTTAAAAAATGTTCAGATTTCAGACAGAATTCCTTTTAAAATTATTCAATTTCAAGACAGATTCCTTTTTAAAAAATTATTCAGATTTCATGACAGATTTTTTTAAAAATTGTTCAGATTTCAAGACAGAATTCCTTTTAAAAACTGTTCAGATTTCAAGACAGAATTCCTTTTTAAAAATTGTTCAGATTTATCCATTTTTTCTTTCCCTCTCTGCATTGAGTTTACGATTTTGATTGACATTTGAAATCAAGGTTAGCGAAGCGTATAATTTAAGAGGAATTGTATAAAATCTTGTGCTTCTTTGTTTGTTTGTACAGCAACAGTACTTTTATCAAAGTCAGTTTGGTTTAGTTATAGATTTTAAAGTATACAAATCCTGTTTATAACGATATATAGGTAACTGAATATATGAGGTGATATATATTGGTTTAATATGTACTTATCCATTTGTCTTTCTGTTTGTCTTGTCTGCTGTATTTTTTATACTGTTTATGTTTCTCGGTCTATCTGTTTATCTGCACACACACATACACACATATATATGTGTGTATGTGTGTGTGTGTGTGTGTGTGTGTGTGTGTGTATGTGTGTGTGTGTGTTGTTGCTATGTGTGTGTGTGTGTGTGTGTGTGTTAGTGTGTGTGTGTGTGTGCGTGTGTGTGTGTGTGTGAACGTGTGTGGCTGTGTCTGTGTCTGTGTCTGTGTTTTGTGTGTGTATGTGTTTGTTTGTCTGTCTTTTTGTTCTTACTATCTTTGTCTAAATACATGTCTATATCTATCTATCTATCTATTCTGTGTATACATATATACATACATACATATATAGCATGCAGACCAACAGGACAGACAAACTAACCAACAACAAATCTAAACAAAATAGAAACACAAAAAACTCTCTTTTCTCTCCTCCTTCTCTTTCTTCTCCTTCTCCTTCTCCTTCTCCTTCTCCTTCTCCTTCTCCTTTCTTCTCCTTTCTCCTTCTCCTCTTCCTTCTCCTCTCCTCTCCTTCTCCTTCTCCTCTTCCTTCTCCTTCTCTTCTTCTCCTCTCCTCTCCTTCTCTCCTTCTCCTTTCTTCCTTCCTTCTCCTTCTCCTTCTCCTTACTTCTCTACTTCGCTAACACCCTTTAAAGAAAAAAAAAAAAAAATCAACCAAACGACCATCGGAAATCAATGACCTGACCTTGACCTCGCTCTCCTTTCCTCAGCCATCGGAGAGTGTTGCCCGCGATTGCAGAACTTGGCACTGAGCAACATCGGTGTTTACGAAGAAATCATGTACCCGAGAGAACAGTACTTCAATGACATCAGGAGGAGTCTGTCAGGGGTAGGGAGAGAGGGGGTGGGGAGGATGGGGAGAGGGTGGGGGAGGGAAGAGGGAGAGGGAGGAAGGAGGGGAGGGGAGAGGGAGAGGAGTGGAGGGAGGGGGAGGGGAGAGGGGGTGAAAGAGGGGAGAGAGGGGAGGGGGGAGGGGGAGGAGTAGGAGAGAGGGAAAGGGGAGAGGGTGTGAAAGAAGGAGAGAGGGGAGAAATGAGAGCGAGAGAGGGGAAAGGGGAGAGTGAAAGAGGGCATTAAGTGAGGGGATATAAGAGGTTAGAAAGGGAGGAAGGTGGAAGGGAGGAGGAAAAGAGGAAGGGATCGAGCAAGAGAAAGAGAGAGAGAGAGATGGGGCAGAGACATAGAAACAGAGGAGAGAGATGGGGGAGACAGGAGATAGATAGATAGAAAGAAGAGAAGAGAGAGAGAGAGAGAGAGAGAGAGAGAGAGAGAGAGAGAGAGAGAGAGAGAGAGAGAGAGAGAGAGAGAGAGAGAGAGAGAGAGAGAGAGAGAAGTGGGAGAAGAGATAGATATAGAAATAGAGAGAATGAGTGAGAGAGAAGAGATAGAAGGAGAGGATAGAGGAAGAACGGGAAAAAAACACTACCAGAAATCTAAACAAACAAAAAACACGAAATAACACCAATAAACAAATAAACAAATAAATCAACATGCAAAGAGACAAAGCGACAAGTAATTCCCCGTGTGCACCCATGTGCGTATGTACGTGTGTGTGTGTGTATGTGTTCATTCATTTGAACACAATATTCACATGTTGGTATGCCTGTTGTTGCATATGCACGAAGCACCAGTTTTATCCGGTTTAACGTGATATTGCATGTATATGTATATTATAACGTATATAAATTTGCATATGTGAAATTGTATGTCATTCTAACGACAAAAAAACGTAATGAAATTTTCAAAAGTTCACCGTTTCGACTCCATTAAGCAAATTCGATTAAAAATGACATTTATGCATTTTTTGTTATGGACGTATTATTACGATATTTTTTTTTTATTATATATAGGACTATATTTTTTTGTGGTATTCTTTTTTTATATGCGGTTTTTTTTCTGCATTTTTTATCACTCAAATTCATCTACATTGATTTTACTACGATGAAAGCAAACAAATATGTTGTTAATTGTTTTTTTTTCTCTCTCTTTTATATCAGATTAAATTCGTTTTTTTTATATAAATCGTGGTAGCATTTTAACTGTTTCTATTTTTCGATTATTTTCTCTGCAATTTCATTCATTTTAGGCAATTGCTTACTTATTAATTGATTAACCGCCGCCATTTTTTTTTTTTTTTTTTTTTTTTTGGTAGCGTTAGTTAGTTTGTTGGTAAGTTGGTTAGCAGGATAACCGAAAAAGTTATCAATAGATTTTTATGAAGTTTTTACCATTAAATTGATGGCGATTCGGAATTTTATCCGGATCCAGGAATTTTTTTTTTAAGGATTCATGAGCATTGCGAGATAGTGACAACTTTAAACCTTCTGGCACTTCAGTTATTTTCTGTTTATAAATATTTTAATGTAATTGTGTGAATATTTTTCTTGCGCCAGTGCTCTATTGACATGGCGGAGGTATGCGCTCTCTAAGTGCTGCTAATTCATCTGTTTATTTATTAATTTCACATTCCTCCTTCCCGCTTTTTACACCAACCTCACCCCCCCCCCCCAACCCACCCTGAAAATAAAGTTGAAAAATATAGAAAGAAGTTCACCAAAAAAGTAAAAAAAAAAAAAAGTTCAAAGTTCACCAACTTTCTAATTAACGATCTGTCAGCTTTCTCTCTCACTTTCTCTTCCTCTTGTTGCCTCTCCTGACAGGTCTGGTCAGCGCTGACGTCCGAAACTATGAACTCTACAATACTCCGACAGTTGCTGACATATTGCCACCACCTGCAGAATCTTCTTATCAAAGCCACTGATGCCATATCCGACAAACTTCTCTACGACATTTGGCGGGTAGGGTTTGTGGTAACAGTGCGTGTGGGGTGTGGGGGGAGGGTTGTTTGTTTGTGTGTGTGGTAATAGTGTGGGTATTTTGTGTGTTTGTGTATGGGTGAGTGTGTGTGTGGGGGGGGTGTTTGTTTTGTGTGTGTGGTAATAGTGTGGGTATTTTGTGTGTGTGTGTGTAGGTGAGTGTGTGTGTGGGGGGGGTGTTTGTTTGTGTGTGTGTAATAGTGTGGTATTTTGTGTGTTTGTGTATGGGTGAGTGTGTGTGTGGGGGGGGGTGTTTGTTTGTGTGTGGTAATAGTGTGGGTATTTTGTGTGTTTGTGTAATGGGTGAGTGTTGTGGGGGGGGGGTGTTTGTTTGTGTGTGTGGTAATAGTGTGGGTATTTTGTGTGTTTGTGTGTAGGTGTGTGTGTGGGGGGGGGGGGGGTAAGTGTCTGGTGTGTGTGTACGGGTGGATGTTTGTGTTTGTTTTTGTGTGTCTATTATTGTGTATGTATACGTGTGTGGATATTTATGTGTGTATGTGTGTGTAAATGTCTGTTTTTACTTTACTCTTTGATTTGTATTACTGTGTTATCGTCACTAACATTATTATTATTATCATTATTATTGTTGCTGTTGTTGTTATTATTGTAGTTATCATCATCATTCCCATTATCATCATCATTAACAACATCATTATCATTATTATCATCATCATCATCATCATCATCATTCTCTCTCCCTTACATTGTGATAAAAAATATGAAAAACTTTTCTTTCTTTAGTTAAAATATTTATGAATTGTAGTAATATATGAGTATTATGCTAATTAGTAAACCCCCCCATGAGTACAATAAGCCTACCATTTGAACTCGTATGAACGGCCATATATACGTACATATATAAGATACACTGTACATAAGCAATGTTTATGTACATCGCCCTCATGCATAATAAGAAGAGACAATCAATTATTTCATTCACAAGATATATATACTACGTTACATAAAACTCGGAAAGTTGTTTACACTTTTTTAGCCGTGACGCCAACCGGAAATGACATGACTAGGAACACTCCTCTGAAAATTGTTTACATTTTTTTACCCGTGACATCAACCGGAATGACATGACAAGGAACATGTCACCGATCTTGATGACATGATAAGGAACACTCCTCTGAAAATTGTTTACACTTATTTAGCCGTGACATCAACCGGAAGTGACATGACAAGGAACATGTCATTGATCTTGACAACTTTTACAGCCTAGTTTCCCGTTTTGCCCTATTCAGCGTATGATAAACACTGTGAGCTGACCAAAGTGTTTTCCATTTTGCTTTATTCGTGACGTTGGCTATTATTATTATTTCATTGGTTATCTGGAGCGACGAAAGTGCAGTGTCCCTTATAAGGTCAATGGGAATCGTGTTGGAAAAGGTGTTCCCGGGTATGCAGTTTTTTTTTTCTTTTCTTTTTCTTTTCTTTCTTTTTTTTCTTTCTTTCTTTTTCTTTTTTTCTTTTTTTCTTTTTCTTTTTTTTCTTTCTTTTTTTCTTTCTTTCTTTCTTTCTTCATTTTCTTTTCTCTTTTTTCTTTTTTCTTTCTTTCTTCTTTTTCTTTCTCTTTTTCTTTCTTTCTTCCATTCTTTTTTCTTTTTTTTCTTTCTTTTTTTGATACATGAAACGCAGACAATCAAGATAGTGTGTGTATTACAGATACGTACATAAATACATAATACATATATCCACACAGATATTTATGTACAAATATGTCTATCTATCTAGACAAACACACGTAGATATTTATAAATATGTGTGTGTGTGTGTGTGTGTGTGTTGCTGCGTGTGCGTGTGCGTGTGCGTGTGCGTGTGCGTGTACGCTGCGTGTGCGTGTGCGTGTGCGTATGCGTGTGCGTGTGCTGCGTGTGTGTGTGTGCGTGTGTACATACAAACCGTTCGAAATAATTACAATGCTTTTGGTCATAAGGTCCATCACCCGAACCTCAGCTTTAACATAGAGTAACAAAGGCACCATAGAACACACAAACAATGGTTCTTTAAAAGCATAAATGAGACACAATGGACGTTTTCACATAATTAAAATCAAGTAATGTAAGTTGAAAGACAGTTGTATGTGGTACGTGCGTTTGTGTGCGCATGTGTGTGTTTGGATGTAGCATATACATACATACATACATACATATGCATACATACTATACATACTATATCTATCTATCTATCTATCTATCTATCTATCTATCTATCTATCTATCTATCTATCTATCTATCTATCTATCTATCTATCTATCTATCTATCTATCTATCTAGTAATTATACAAGTCATATATGGCCTATATCATTCAAGTACTAAGCCCCTCCCACTTAGGATAAATACTTTATCGTGATTGGTCAAGAGGATTTTTATTTTGTACCCGGGGTCTTTTAGAGCATTTTCCACTTTTGACAACAATATCAGAATTTTCATTAATGCTGAAAAATTGCGACTGCGAAATAATGCATTCATGTAAACAGCGGTTGAAAGAATTTGAATTGTGCTGTATAACTCCCATATATTTCACAGTATCAAGCCTATATAACAGACATGCAAATCTCGTGCTATTATATTGATAAATAACAAAGATATACTCTCTAGATAGAAAAAAAAACGAACTTACAATACCCGTTTGCAATTGCGAAATATTTTGGCAATCTCTTTGAATCAAGGAACTCGATACGCTGTTGCTATCGTATTCGCACTCTCTTTTGTTTTGAAATTTTGGCGGGAAATAAACTAGGTTAAACCACCCATTTCCTGTCATCTCATTTTACGCCGGTATCCCACAGCAATATATTTAAAAAAAAAAGTTTTACGTAATAATTGTAATGTCTGTGTTTCATATCTATTAATTTGCTTTTGCATACCCATATATTTTGTTTTTTGTGACTGTTAATTTCATGCTCTGATAATCTATTGCAGGGAATGAAGTTCAGGAAGAAAATATATAACAGGAATATAAAGAATAAACCGTTGATAATGATATACCGGCAGGGAAGCTATTGTGAATGAAAGGGAAACGAGAAAAAATAATCATTAATAAAAATACAGGAGTTCGCCTGTATCGACTACAAAAGTTTTTTTTTCTTTCTTTTTTTTTTACACACACAAAAAAATAATGATAATAAATAAACCTCACATTCAAGTCTCAAAGTTCCTTGGCATAACCTTTTCACCAACGGAGATAGTAGATAGTAGATAGTGCAATAAGATAGCAACCGGCAAGCTGCAATGCTCGCAATCGGAAATGTGTGTGTCTACTGAGTGTACTTTAGTTTTATTCTGTGAAGTATAGAAGTAAGATTATATATATTATGTGTGTGCTTCTGTTTGTGTGTGTGTGTGTTGTGTGTGTGTGTGTGTGTGTGTGTTGTGTTGTGTGTGTGTGTGTGTTTGTGTTGTTGTGTGTGTGTGTGTGTGTGTGTGTGTGTGTGTGTGTGTGTGTGTGTGCGTGTTTGCCTATGTCTGTGCGCGTGTGTTTAAGACGTAATATGACAGACTTTCACCCTATAACATCGATTTTTATCATAGTATGCGTGAGTAACTTCCATGAAAAGATTTTTTTAAAAGGTGATTTCTCTAATTATATTTAGAATTCTCTTCACAATTATCGCTACTTATATACAAGTAGGTTATGTGTTGGCTTCGCTCGCCCATTATTTCCCAAATAAGAGAACCAAAATAAGTATTTGCTATTCCTTTATTTATGCAATTATCTAAAGTGAAATGGAGAACTTTTATCTTTTTCTGTAAGGATAAAGATATGTTTAATTTCCATTTAGATATTCCTTTTGATATAGACACGGAAACAGAGACGAAATACTAAAAAAAAAATAAAACAAAAAAAACGGGGCAATATAAGGCTTAAGAACCACTGTTGTTTAGGTAAACAATCCTCTACGATCGTAACGGTGAATGACACTTATAGCGTCGATATTTGTTATATTGTCGTGTCATTGGAATACAACTGAGAAACACGTGTTATAAAAAGAAATAAACAAATTGTTAATATCATGTAGCTCCAACATGGAAGAAAAATAGGGCCTTAGATTTTATTTCTTTCTCATTTGTTAAGAAGTTACGGTTTCCTTAGCAACGGTTCAACAAGTTTTACTCTCCAATTTTACAGAAATCGGGCAGTTTTACCTTATCAGCGAACTCCTACAAAGTCACTAGACACTGTCACTATCACCAGTACTTGAATCACTATCACAATCAGCTTAAGGTGCTGTCACACTAGCACTTTTTCCGTCAATTTTCTGAAATGTTCTCCATTTTTGAGGGAATTGTCGATTTTCAAGTCAGACGATACTGATCGTTTCCGTCTGAAAACCTTAACGTCAACTTTTTCAGCCAAGGATACTCAAATCAAGAGTTATATTCGAGAATGTTTGTATTTATGTTAAATAAAATTGTCAAAAATTGATGGAAAAAGTGCTAGTGTGACACGGCCTTTACTCACTATCTTTCTTATCACCAGCGATATCAGGTTAACCTATCTTCTCACTCACACTAACCTCATCTTTTCTCGCCAGGAAAACGGAGGTGAAACAGCTGTTCACTCTCACCATCGCAGTCACTATCCCTTTTAATTTCTATCTTTGTTCCATCTCTCTCACCATCGCAGTCACTATCCCTTTTAATCTCTGTTTTTGTTCCATCTCTTCGCTCTCACTATCGCAGTCACTATCCCTTTGAATCACTATTATTGTTCCATCTCATTTTAATCTCTATTTTTGTTCCATCTCTTCACTTTCACCATCGCAGCCACTGTCCATTTGATCCTATTTTTGTTGTCTCTTTTTAATCTCTATTTTTGTTCCATCTTCACTCTCACCATCGCAGTCACTATCCCTTTTAATCTCAATTCCATCTCTTTAATCTCTATTTTGTTCCATCTCTTCGCTCTCACCATCGCAGTCACTATCCCTTTTAATCTATTTTTGTTCCATCTCTTTTTTATCTCCATTTTTGTTCCATCTCTTCACTCTCATCATCGCAGTCACTAACCCTTTGAATCTCTATTTTTGTTCCATCTCTTTTTAATCTTTATTTTTGTTCCATCTCTTTTTAATCTCTATTTTCGTTAGATCTCTCCACTATCGCCATCGCAGTCACTATCTCCATCTTTTTAATCTCTATTTTTGTTCCATCTCTTCACTCTCACCATCGCAGTCACTATCCATTTTAATCTTAATTTTTGTTCCATCTCTTTTTTTGTTCCATCTCTTTTTAATCTCTATTTTTGTTCCATCTCTTCACTCTCACCATCGCAGTCACTATCCCTTTTAATCTTAATTTTTGTTCCATCTCTTTTTTGTTCCATCTCTACATCTCTCCACTATCTCTCTTCGCCAGGAAAACGACATGAAGCACCTCTCCCGCCTGACGATCGACACCTGTCCCAACGTCACAGCGGAGGCCATCCACCAACTACTCGACATGACTAACAACCTCACACTCATTAGACTCTGGGGTTGTTTCTTCATCACTAAGAACGACGAAGCCAAACTCCAGAAGAGGATTAAGGACGAAAACTGTGATGTTTATCTCGAGTGGTACTGTTGGGAAGGTTGAATCGAGGTTAAACGTGGTTGTTCACGAGTTGATGATGTGGTTGGTGTTGTTTTTATTTTCCATAATGGGGATACGTGGGGATGGTGATTATCGTGGTTTTATGAATTATGGTATATTGGATTTTTTTTTCTATTTCTCTTTCTCTGGTTCTCATTTTATAAATGTTCAGATGCGGTTATTAATGTGTTGTGGTCGTTTGTTGGAAGTTGAAACTACTGAGGGAATTGTGACTGGTAGTAGTATTTTTAATCATAGAGAACTTTTAAGATTTTTAAGAAATACCAGTCATATCATAGCATCTCCTATGTGTTTCTGTAGGGGTCTTAATTAAAGAACAACACGTATAGTTGACAAATCAGCGTAACAATCAACCAAGGTACATATAAGCAAGTAGCTCCATTTCCATATAGTCTACTGAACCCAAAAATGAAATTTACTATTTCCTAAAACTATTTTGATGGCTGTTAATGGTAAGGAAATCTTGGTTATCATAAATAAAAGATGGGAATTTTGGTGTTACTTCTGGTAAGTATGAAAATATAGAGTATATTATATAAATAATTATGTATATAGCTATATCTGATATCTCACGGCGTACTCTCATTGGCTAAAAATGGCAACATCATTAGCTCCACCCCTATTTTTAACCTAACAGTTATTGCAATATTCTATGTTAAGAGTTATTTCAGTGCATCTTTTTTTTTATAAATGGCTCAGTAATAACAATGATTTAAAAAAAAACAATCGAAACAAAACCCCCCAAAAGAAAGAAAAAAAAACATGTATATTTGCAATGATTAAAGTGATGAGGCGGGGCTTAGGTCGGAAGTTGCCAACTAGGTTTTTTTCAAGATGGAGTGGTTATACCTGTGTAAAGATACCTTGTAGTCAACAGATGAGTAAACTTCATATTATGAGGTTGTGCAATCTATTTATTTTACTACCGCGTTCATTATTGTGATATTTATCTCCTGTTTCATGGTTAACATTTTACTCTTCGGTTCTTTGTACGAGCCTTTTATATATATGTATTTAAATGTTTTAACTTCATTTGTTTAGAATGAGTTTATTTGAATCATATACCATATATTATAAAAATCGACGAGGTTTGTTTACCATTGAATGGGAAGCCAGACGATAGAAAACGAAGACTGAAGTGAAGTGGAGAATTTTTATCTTTTCTTGTAAAGATGAAAATATACTTAATTTTCATTGATATGAAAATTATTACCTCCATTTATTTATCTTGTGATAGTCCCCATAACTTATCAAAAAACGTTTTTACGTTATTTGGGAATGAGAAAATTTCTCGTTCGACTTTTTTTTTAACGATTACAAAGCCTTTGCGTGATTTTGGAAGGGGAGGCTAATGTAATTTGTTTTTCAATCTGCTTGTTTGTATATTTTGACGAGACTAATTTCTTACTTTTCTAGCATTGTCAAGTCTCTTATGGGACGATTTTCACTGAATTTTTCTTACTTTTCTAGAACTAGTGATCTACATGGTGTTATTTGCACCGTGACGTGTTGTTGGTAGTGCCAAATAGTCAATTTAGGAAATGGCTTTTACTGGTTGTCTTTCCCGGTTTCTCTCTAGACTGGAATCAACAGGCAAATTATATTAACCACGATAAGATGTTAGAGGCTAGGGCTACTAAGTGTTCAAAAGGAGACAGGTTTAACCGCCATCTATTAATATTTTTATTATTATTAATAGTTTTATTATTATTAATTAATAATTAATAATATTAATTATTATTAATATTATTGATTAATATCATTAATTAATATTATTTAATTATTATTAATAATATTGATTAATTAATAAGGACTATTAATAGTTTTATTCTGGTATGAAGTTCATCCATATTGCAGTAGGTTAGATTTTTTGAGTCGTGAACACAAGCATGCACAAAAGTCAGACTACAACAGAAGAAAAAAACGTTCTTTTGTTGATATGCACTGACGTAGGCTATAGACGAAGAAAACTGGATAATCATAATAATAATAAAAAAAAACATATAATTGCCGGCTAATCTTCTGAAGAGCTCTTTTGCATATGCCCCCACTGTAGGTTCTAATAAAGCTATCAGTATTTGCCAAATATGCCTTTTTATTAATCCTTTTTTTTATAAGTTACTTAATAGACATGAAGTATTCGCGATACTATAATGTGATTTTGATTTGTTTTATATAAATCTGTTGCTTTTACAAACAACAGACTTTGATCAACTCTGGTTTGTAGAAGGATATAAATAAATATAAAAAATCTACACAATCGATTTGGATTTATCGGGCTTTTTACAAAGTTTTCAAAAAGAGTTAACTGGAGAACTTGCACACTTAAACACACTATAATTTAATACTATTTGTCCAGTAATTTGTTAATAAGCCTCTTATGCAGACAACGGCTTAATATATTAAGCCATTATTTTATATATTAGCAACTCTTTTACTGCTCATAAAAATTCATGCGAGTATGTAGCATTACAAAAAATGATTAAATATATAAAATGAATTGATTTCTTTTCCAACATAGACTTGATAAGTCCACGAACAATAATTAATAATTAAATGATTAATGTAAACGTTTTACAAAGTAATTACAATACGAACTAAGCCAAACAGTTGTTGAGTCACAGAATGAAAACAAGTGTTCATCAACTGAACAGCTGTTGAACGCTGGTTATTTTCTTGTTACCAATTATTTTTTATTTTTTCTATTTATATATCTGTTTTGAACAGCTGTTGAACGTTGGTTATTTTCTTGTTATCAATTATTCTTATTTTTATCATCTATTTGTATATCTGTCTTTTATCTTGCTTATTACATGTTACTGTTATCATGAGTCGTAAGCAACCTATTGCCCATTAGTTATTCCCCACCAACTTTTGCCCACTAGGTATTGCCCACCAGTTAGTGTCCACTAGTTTTTGCACAACAGTTAATGCCGCCTAGTTATTGCCCATCTACTATTGCCCAAGCAGCTATTGCCCACCAATTACTGCCCACTAGTTATTGCCCGCCATATATTACCACTAGTTATTGCCCGTCAGCTGTTCCCCACTAGTTATTGCCCACCAGTTAATGCCCACTAGTTATTGCCCACCAGTTATTGCCCACTAGTTACTGCCCACCAGTTATTGCCCACTAGTTATTGCCCACCAGTTAACACTAGTTATGCCACATTTGCCCACTAGTTATTGGCCCTGCCCACGACCTCGATTTATTACATAAATTTCTTAGACAATGATAAAAACCCTTTTTCGGATCACGCTAAGAACTCCTAGACTCATAAAAAGAAAACATGATAATTCCAAAATAATTTATCCGACATAGATAAATAAACTGATTATATTCTACGTCGACAGACAAACAAACCAAATGAAACTGAGTTTAAAACAATCGAAAAATATAAAGATAAAACTATTGCGAATAATACGATAATAAAACGTAACTATAGCGATTCCAACACTATTTTTTTTTATCGAGTTTAAAACAATCGAAAATAAGAATAAAAAAACTATTGCGAATAATACGATCACAAAACGTAACTATAGCGATTCCAACACAAAAAAAATCGAGTTCATTAATCCAGGAAAAAAATCACGTAAAATTTACAATCAGACAACACTCCATAAGTATCAAAATAACCTGGAATCCAAGCCCACCCCCCCAAAAAAAAAAAAAAAAAACGTTAATATATTCCACTCTTGTATTATTATTCCTTTCCCTTTCATTTCGTCTTCAAAGGAGAGGGAAAAGAAAAGAAATATTCCCATTCCAGATGTCCTTTGAACGGAAGACAATGCTACGTCTTCTGTGTTCTTGAAAGAATATTTTAGGGTATTTTTCCCTCCTGTGTAAAGTCCCTGTGTATATGGGTGACGTTGGATTGATGGATAATGTGTGTTACTTGCACTTGTCTCTCCGTTTATCCATACGCACATAAATGTATACATACACGCACATTTGGATAGATCAAGAGA
>NW_020872851.1:573035-578035 GCF_003789085.1 Penaeus vannamei
GAGAGGAGAGAGAGGGGTGAGAAAGAGAGAGAGAGAGGGGGTGAGAGAGAAAGAGAGAGAAAGAGAGAGAGGGGTCAGAAAGGAAGAGAGAGTGAAAAGGAGAGTGAGAGAGAAACAGACAGACAGAAAAAAAAATAACAGATTGTTTTTTTCTCTCTCTCCAGTGCGTATAATATTCATATCTATGTTAGACACAATTAAACTATGATGAAAAGAGAAGGAAAAAAAATCATCAAATCTAACATGGTTGATGACAGTAACAAAAGACTCCTAAATTATTAACAAAAGCCGAGTGACAGTTTCTGTGATGATGAATTTTTGAAAATAATTTGATGGGATTCGGACATGTTTGAAGCAGCCGAACACCAAAAACCACTTAGGGGAATCTTGGCATCGATAAGAATAAAGAAGTGGTAAATAAAAGTAATACATATCACAAACATGTCTTTTTCATAAGAGAAAGATATCGCATATTATTCACACACACACACACTCATAAGCTCATAGACACACACACACACACTGAGTGTTCGTGTGCGTGTGCGTGGCGTGTGCATGTGTGTGTGTGTGTGTGTGTGGTGTGTGTGTGTGTGTGTGTGTGTGTGTGTGTGTGATATACAATATATATATATATATATATATATATATATATATTATATATATATACATATATATATATATATAATAAATAGATATATACAATATGTAATATATACATATACAATAATATATACAGTACAATAATAATATATATATATATATATATTATAATATATTATATAATATATATATATATATACATATATATATATATATGAATATATATATATATATATATATATATTAATATATATATATATATATATATATATATATATATATATATATATATATATATATGTATATATATATAAATATATATATATATATATATGTATATAATATAATATATATATATATATATATATATATTATATTATATATACACACACACATGCACATACATCATCAGCATACGCCACGAGCACCCCACAGCTGCGAGCCGACCCGCGCCGGCCCCCCGCGGCGTCGCCTCACAATTGGCGTGCGCTTTCACCGGCGGGGCTGGGCGCGAGCACAAAACATGTTTGGTGCAGTAATCTAGCTAAATCTCAATTTTGGAATAATAACAATCGCGGTTTTTGGGCCCTGGGGATAATAGGTCAAGTGAATTAACCGAGTTCTTTTTTTTCTCTTAGATTTCTCTTATTTTTTTAAGTTTATGCCTATTTATAGCCAAGACGTTTATACAGCTTTTGACCCGGCGTTCGCGGAATTGCAAGATGGAGTGCATCTGCATTTACAGCATTAGTCTTGCATATCATGTGGAAGGTGTGTGTTTCGGGTGTCGTGCTAGGGAGAGTGGAGGTTGCAGGGGCTAAGAGAGTAGTTACAGTGATGATAAAAGAGAGAGAGAGGAGAGAGGGAGCAGAGCGAGAGAGAGGTGAGTGAATGAGTCAGGGAGGAGGGAGGGACGGAGAGGGAGAGTGGATAAGTAAGGGAGGGAGGGAGACGGAGAGGGAGAGAGAAGAGAGAGGAGAGGGAGGGAGGGAATGAGTGAATGAGTGAAAGAGAGAGAGTGAGTAAGTCTTTGTTTCCTCTCCCCTCTCCCCTTTCTCTCTCTTTGTCTCCACACACCCCTCTCTCTCCCTCTTTCCCCTCTCCCCTCTCCTCTCTGTCTGTCTGCCTCTCTCTCTCGTATTCAATTTAATGACAGGAAGACACAGCGACTCATCATCACATATGGAGAGAAAATCCCCCAAACCATCAAAATTGCTGATGCCATGACGCCTTTCATGTATTCTGTCTTCAAATCACTCACTCCATTTTGCGCCAACTGTTCAAGATGGGGACATGGGGCACGCTCTTGTCCCCACGAGCAGCCGCGTTGTCGGTACATGAGCAGGAAGTGCGCCGAAAAATCGCACAGGGTAATTAACTCCCTAGGTAATGTGTCAATTGCAGACTTGAAGATAAATGCAAACTCCCAATTACGTGCATATTATCCGAACGATAGAAAAAAAATACTTGAGCAACAGGCTGTTCTGCCCTCTCGAAACCCTATCCCATTTCTCCAGCCTTACTATCGTTATCAGCTCCTGCTCCAGCTCCTGCTCCAAGGTCTGCTTCAGCCCCTTCAGTGCCAGTTTCAGCTCCTGCTACTTCGGCATCGACTTCAGAATCTGTTTCGACATCGACATCGCTTTCGACATCTACAACACATACGACAGTTCCGACTTCTGCCCCTGCTTCAGTGCCAGTGCCGACCCCTACACCACAGGAAAGAGAGGACCTACTGCACATATTGATGCAGAAGATAGAACAAATGATGCCCATGATGCAGCACGATTTGTTCAGCAACTACAATTCCAGGAAAAAGAACTGTTTCTAGTGGTCTTTGAACAACGGTTAACCCCTCTACAACCTGCAGCAGAACATCATCATCAGCTGACAAATTCCTCTTTCTTTTCCTCCCCCTCCCCCTCACTGCTTCTTTCTTTTCCTCCCTCTCCCCCTCAGTATATCATAATCACCAACAAATATATTACAAGGAATTGTCTTTGTGCTAAAACGTTTAGGTATAAGGCCTGTTTAGTTATGAAGTATATGGAAAACACAAACAAACACGTATACACACACGTATACATAAAGACATTCAATTCATATTGTAGCAGTATTTCCTTCTAAAGCATGGAAGCAGAGTAATAAATAGCACACGAGTTGATATCAAAATACCTATACAGTACAATATAAGATTACCTACAACACTACTATAACTTCTGCGAGTGCGCAAATGATCGAAATTGTTACAGAGAGGTCAAGAGATGCCAATCAGTCACATGAGATACTTCGGACAAGAAACGGACAAGAAAAATGCATAAGAAAACGAGACAGAAGAAACGAACAAGAAAAATACATAAGAAAACGAGACAGAAGAAGTGACAAGAAAAATACACAAGAAACCGAGACAGAAAAAAAAAAACGTAGTGATAAGTCCAAACTCATTCGAGTATTGACTTCAAGCAGAGAACATGGCATTCCTGTTTCAAGCACACACGGCTTTGTATGCATCTCGGCAGCCGTTACACCAGGCTTGAATTAACCATCTAATTGTAACTACCAGTGAGTAAACTACCGTGTAACTTTGCTCGTTTGGGTAAGGGAACCGCGGGGTTGGTGTTGCGGAGCGAGGTGAGGGCCGGTGGGTTGGTGGACCTACACACTAAGCCTCTTCGCCCCTGTGGTTTTAGAGAGACTGGGGGAATTTACGACCATTAACCTGCAACTTGAATTCCACAAGGCGGCGGACCAGACGTTATTACACCTTGTCGTATCGAGTCAGGAAGGATGGCGGGTGGATGGCTTTACGAGGAAGAAAGGATTTTATAAAAAGGAACGACTTGCAGAAATATGAAAGGAGAGGATTACATCAAGGAATGTATGTGTGAGTTGTAGAAATACGAAAGGAAAGGATTTTATCACAGGAGCTGCAGAAATACCAATCGGGAGGATTTTACCAAAATATCAAATTAGTGAGTTGTAGAAATACGAAAAATGATGATTTTACCAAAATATGAAATTAGTGAGTTGTAGAAATACGGATGAATAGTTGTAGAAATACGAAAAAGGAGGATTTTACCAAAATATCAAATAAGTGAGTTGTAGAAATACGAGAAATTAGGATTTTACCAAAAGATCAAATTAGTGAGTTGTAGAAATACGAAAAAGGAAGATCTTACCAAAATATCAAATTAGGGAGTTGTAGAAATACGAAAAAGGAAGATCTTACCAAAATATCAAATTAGTGAGTTGTAGAAATACGAAAAAAAGAGGATCTTACCTAAAGATCGAATTTATCAGTTGTAGAAATACGAAAGAAAAGGATTGCATCAAAGAAACGCGTCACAACAACTAAGCATTTGTCAATAACGATGCCACGTATCCTTGTCTCTTTGCGAACATCTCTATCTTTTACTTAGTCGGCGCATGAAACTCAATTATCAACCTGTACTCTTGGGGTGTCAGTATCCCTGCTCTCAACGCGCCATTTTGACCTTCAATTGTGATAAAGGATGGGGTCAGTTGATCCTATTGACGGATTTTAACATGACTTGGGTGAAGTTGGTCTTATTTGGGACAAGGGTGAGTGGTTGTCTCTATATGTGTCTGTCTGTCTCTTTCTTTCTTTCTTTCTTTCTTTCTTTCTTTCTTTCTTTCTCTCTCTCTCTCTCTCTCTCTCTCTCTCTCTCTCTCTCTCTCTCTCTCTCTCTATCTCTCTATCTATCTCTCTATCTCTCTATCTCTCTATCTCTCTATATCTCTATCTGTGTGTGTGTGTGTGTGTGTGTGTGTGTGTGTGTGTGTGTGTGTGTGTGTGTGTCTCCATCCCTCCCTCCCTCTCTCTTTGTCTCTCCATCCTTCCCTCTCTCTTTGTCTTTCCTCCCTCCCTATCTTTCTCTCCCTCCTTCCCTCCCTCTCTCCCCCTCCCCCTCTCCCTCCACCTTCCCCTCCTCCCCTCCATCCCATTCTATTTCGTTTCTCTCCCTCCCCCTCCATCCCTCCATCCCCATTCTCTGTCATTCTCTCTCTCCTCCCTCCTCTCTCTCTCCCCTTCTCTCTCACCCTCTCCCTTACCCTGGATGTGGAAATTAGATTGAAGGGAGAATTACATTACATTACACCATAACATTAATTAAAAGGGAAAAGGGTCAGAGAAACAGAGAAGAGGGAATTTTACACATAACGAAAAGAGACATGAAGACGAAGAAAAAAACAATTTATGATACATAGAAGAGGGAGTGAAGTAAGGAAATGTGATTAAGAAAAAGTAGGAGAGAAAAGTAACGTATGTCTGTGTGATAGACTTTTGAATAAAAGGATCAAGTAATAAACATGGGTTTGAGAGAGAGAGAGAGAGAGAGAGAGAGAGAGAGAGAGAGAGAGAGAGAGAGAGAGAGAGA
>NW_020872851.1:585535-589217 GCF_003789085.1 Penaeus vannamei
CTGTTACACAAAATAATAACTGTACAGTAGAATTTTCTATTATCTATTTATATCTTATTTACAATCCTTACACTAATACGGGCTATACACGATAACCAACATTTCTGTTTTTATTTACACAACAAGAATGTAAATAGGATATTAACACCATAAAAAAAATACGGGCGCGTCCTCTTGGAGGGCGCCGCCCCTTCCTTAGGCAGCGTCGCAGGACCGCCGAGGGGGGCCGAGGGGGGGAGGGGAGGGGCGCCGCGGTCTGAGGTCAGTGGTGCTTGGCGTGAAGGAACTTGCAGTTCTTGCCGTGGCGGCAGTGGCCGTTCATGAAGTGCTTGCACACGGGGGGCGTGCCGCGGGGCCCCCATCCCCCGCTGGGACCTCCCCGACCCCGGAATCTGGGCCCGCCCATGCCCATGTTGGGCATCATGCCTCTGGGGTTCATGCCCGGCCTTCCCGACATCATCATGCCCTGCCCTTGGCCGCCCATCATCATGTTCTGGTTGGGGTAGTCGGGGCCGGGGCCGCCCCAGCCCGGGCCATCCATGCCCCCGGGACCCATGTCGCCGAAGTTGCCGTGGCCGCCCATGCCAGGGCCGCCGTATCCACCCGGGCCACCGCCAGGGCCACCGCCTGGCCCGCCGTACATGGGCCCGCTCGAGAACTGCGGGAGGAAGGAGGGGAGCTGTCAGTCACGGCCCTTAAAACCACTACTACCGGTTAATTGTTAAAAAAATAAATAATAATAATAATAATAATAATAAATAATAATGATGATAATAAGGTAATGGTAACTAAAATGTGATGAAGACGATACTGATGAAGATGATGATGGGTCATGATGATCGTGATGATACTAATGAAAATGCTGAAGATCATGTCATTACTATTACTCATCATAAAACAAAATCCAAATACCTATACATAATAAACACTTTAATATGGAAAAAATGAAGAGTACGAAATGGTGGAAAGAACAAGGCATGGAAGGGATAGAGACATGAGAAAAACGCAATAAATAGAAAGAAAAAGATGCTAAATGTGAAACAAAGAGGAACAGCAACAGCGAGAAAGGAAGTAAAGACAAGACAAAACGAGAAAAGAAAAGAAAGAAAAAAGAAATGGTTTAAATGAAGATAACAGGAGGCGCTACAGGAAGAAAGGAAAATTAGATCAATGAATGAAGCACAATGAAAAAGAAGAATGAAACAGAGAAAAACAAAGAAGAAAAATAATTTCCTTTTCATCTCCTCCTTAATAAAGAACAAAAGCAAAAGAAGACAAAGACGGAGAAGGAGAAGAAGAACAAAAGGGGAAAAAGGAAAATAAGAAAAAGCAGAAAGATACAAAAAGAAGGAAAAGAACAAAAAAAGATAAAAAACAAGAGAAACAGAAAAACAAAAACCAGAAGACCAAGAAAAAGAAACACAGGTAAAAGATGAAGAATAAGAAGAGAAGAAAATTGAAAAGAAGACCAAGAAAAATAAGAAGAAGAATGAAAGAAAAGAAAGGAGATAAAGAAGAAAAGAAGAAGATGAAAGGAAGTAGAGAAGAATAAAGAAGTAGAAGAATTTAAAGTGAAATACAGCAAGAAGATAAGAATGAGAAGACGAAGACGACGAAGAAGACACCTACCCCACCACCAGGAGGTCCTCCAACGACCCAGTGGGATCCTCCTCCGCCTCCACCTCCACCACCTCCTCCTCCACCTCCTCCGCCCATGCCTCCTCCTCCTCCACCCATGTTGCCCATCCCGCCGTAGTGGAAGGCCATGGGGTCGCTCATGATGGGTTCCGGCCAGGGCTTGTTGCGGTGGTCGCAGATGGTCTCCTGGCCTGTGATGTCGTGCAGGGGGACTTCCTTGGGCTCGACTCGCACCACCATCTCTGGGTCGGGTTCTCTGGGGCTGTCTGGCAACCTGTGGGAGAGAGAGAGGGGAGAAAGGGTTAGTGAGAGTGGGGGGAAAAGGATGGAGAAAAGGTTATGTATATGTTCCTAGGTTATAGCTATGGCTTTGTTTATAAATGGACTCTATTTACATGTATTTAACATTTTTTTTATTATCTATGTCTAGTACTTTGTCCTCTCACGCCATGGTTAATCATTCAAATTCCTCAGCAATTTTGTTTCTTTTAGTGTATCTTTTCAGGGCTAAACTCCTTGTCTTGCTTTTATTTTTCTTATATACAATATGTATTCATATTCCTTTCTCTCTTGCTTTCCTTCTGTCATATCATAATTCATCAAAGTCCCCCTTAAATCTTATATCAAGTCAATCATGGAAGCAATTCCATTATAAAATCAAATAGGATAGTTGAAAGATACCTCAATCAAATAATCATATAACCCTCAATTATCAAGTCCAAAAGAAAAGACAAATTAAAACCAGTTCAATCAAATCCTATAACCTCATTATCAAGTCCAAAAAGAAAAGTATAATCATATAATCCTATAACCCTCAATTATCAAGTCCAAAAGAAAAGAAAAATCAAAACCAGTTCATAATAACACGACTCAAAAGACTTACATCGCAGGGTGATAAAAGGCCGCAATGGTTGTGCTCTCTCTGGCCGCCTGCACGTGTCTCTCTTGGCTCCTGCACCCGGGGTTCACATTAGGCTGACCTACAGGCATTATGGGGAGCAGTGACCATCGCATGAACTCCTGCACGTTGCTCTGGTACATGCCCATTCCTCCCATCATGTGAGGATCACCCATGCCCCCTCCCATGTTGTTCATGAGCATGGGGGACATGCCGAGCCCCAAGCCACGGTTCTTGCCCATGGCCTCACGTTCCCGTTGCTTCTCCAGGGTCATCATCTCGTGGAATTTGATGGTGTTCACATTTACTGTGGGAACGAGGAGGTTGAGATTAGGAGAAATGTTGACAAACATAGAGCAACACAAGTTATTCGTTATTCAGAATGTGGGTAATTATTCAGAATGATGAGGTACATTGAAGGGGGTTCAGCTAAAAGGCATTGTATGTGAGAAGCATTTTCACATCTCTCATGTATATTTCTAATCTGTATACAAGTTCCAATATGTCCTCTCCATCTTCAATACCTAAATACATGGTCTATAAACAACACATTACAAGTGAATTCTTTCACTTTTTGGAGAGTTCATAATAAAACAGTGTTATTACATATTACATACAGTACATAGTGCAAAAACTCATCCTACCATACCAAAGTACTTTTCAAAATAATACTATCAAGAGTACATATCCATCCTCATTTAATATATTGAGTTAATATTCAATATGAAAATTCAAATTAAGCAATATGATGAATTTCCATAATATGAAAGTTAAATGTAATATAGAGGGTTTAGTGAACTATAATTATATGAAGCATCATGAAAAATGTATTTATTTTACATTTAGAGAATAATGTAGATCAGAGTATGACCTGACTATACTATTACTTTCATACCTCATTTCTAAGTGCCCTGTAACAGGTTATATTTAGAAATATACATATGTGTATTTTTGGGGGTTCTACATGTTAATTTTTCAAATATTTTAATTAGGAAAATTAAGTAGATTTCTAAATAATGAAGTGTTTGCTTGGGTGCTTATCTATGATAATATGACTAACTGAATTCCACAAAAATACACATAATTGCAAAAAATATCAAACAATGAAGAAAAACAGATTGCAAGTGGAAACTGCAAGAGCCCATA
>NW_020872851.1:606817-609317 GCF_003789085.1 Penaeus vannamei
ATTATCATCAGTACTCTATAAAAGCAGTGTCTTGTGCGAGCAAAATAAACTCTAATAAGGTAATATGCAGCGCGATTTCCACGTTTAAATGCCTTGGTATGCGCGGAAGATTAATAGCGACACGCGTTTACTTTGAGCTTTCCATGTTCTTTCTTTCTTCTTTTATAGGGTTTTAGACCATTTTTTAGTCTATATTCCCTATTTCCATGTTAAATGGCCATAAAACGCAGGATTAGCCAACGTCGACGCACGGTTCGAATCACGTCACGAAGCACCAAACCCTTTGTGTAGTTCCGAACAGCCGGGTTTATTCAGCAATACAGAAACAACACAAATCCGAAACTTTTGTGAAACTGAAACAGCAAGAATCTAAAGCAGCTCGACCCGCTAACCACACGGCAGAATTCACGTGAGTAAAGTTACTATTCTAATAATAGTACAAACACGTGACGCTATGTCTCTGATTTCAAAACGCCATCTAACGACCCCACGCACAGCCACACCTAACCTCTCATCCACGCAAAAAAACAATTACATTATTCCCCAACAGCGCACGACACCAAACGCGCATTATTAAGCACAACTTATCATAGAATTCCATTCCCTACACACCTATATTCCCTAATAGTAACTGCTTAGGGTCGAGCGAGCGCAGAAATGAGCTTGGTTTTGGTTAGCTAAATTCGACACAGCTGAGCCTCTGTCTAATATCTATGCCTCCGTAAGTTTACCCCCGAGTTCCAGTATTGGTAGAGATATATGGTAATGAGACGCCGTATTAATTTTGCTAGCTTCGTATTATTGGCCTGTTGTAACTTAGCCAAAGTGACCAATTGAAACGAGAAAAAAATATGACTGCTGATAAAGATCTTTATATAGTGTTGTTCCAAGTTTATTTGAAATTTTCATTACAAAAATGTAATACCGTGTGTGTGTGTGTGTGTGTGTGTGTGTGTGTGTGTGTGTGTGTGTGTGTGTGTGTGTGTGTGTGTGTGTGTGTGTGCCCAACCAACTGACAATGCTGCTTAGTCGTTCTATATTAAGATATATATCCCCCAAAAGCTGTAATATGTTCTAGAATAATCCAATATTTATAGACCCAACAAAGACATCATTACTGTTATTATCTTTCATTAATTCAAGATTAATTTAAGCCAATTACCGAAACTACAGAGTCAAAGACAGAGAATACGACCTGGAAATATGAACGAAAATCTAGCTAAAATATATTCATCAGCATAAGTTTATTATTGTTATTATTATCACTATTGTTATCATTATTACTATTATTACCATTGTTATTATCATTATCATCATTATTATTGTAGCAATCAGTTAATAATATATATGCCTTTCTTGATAATCTATTAGTGTAAACCATGAGAAGAATTTGTACTTAGCTTAATTATGCTCTCATTGATTGCAATAATTATTCAGTTTATATCATCATAGCGCACGGTTAGCAATTACTCACTGCTTTTGGTTATCAAATGCACCCATTTAGCAGCAGTAATAGTAGTATTGTCATCACTGTCCTCTTCATTATTACCATTGTTATTATTGTCATCATTACTATTATTGTTGTTGTTGTTGCTGTTATTTTTGTTATCATTATTATTGTTGTTGTTATCATTATTATTTTTATTATCATAATTATTATTATTATCATTATTATTGTCATTCATATCATAACTGATATAATTATTGTTATTATTATTATTATCATTAGTACTATTATTATCAACATGAACATCGATCCAGAACTTGCCTTGACAACTTGATGAAGATTAGGAAAGTTATTTACGTGTAACCACATCACATACCTATGTACAAGTCTCTCTGTCTATCTATCGGTCTGTCTGTTTGTCTGTCTATCTTTCTCTTTCTCTATTTTTGTCTTTATCTCTATCTCTATCTCTTCCTTTCGCTCTCTCTCTCTCTTTTCCTTTTGCTCTCTCTCTCTGTCTCTCTCTCGCTATCGCTCTGTCTCTCTCTCTTTCTACCTTCTCTCTCTCTCTCTCTCTCTCTCTCTCTCTCTCTCTCTCTCTCTCTCTCTCTCTCTCTCTCTCTCTCTCTCTCTCTCTCTCTCTCTCTCTTCTTTCTTTCTTTCTTTTACTTCTTTCTTTCCTTCTCCCTTTCCCTACACCATCCTCTCTGTCTCTAATAGATAAACCAATAGACAGACAGACAAATTTATTTAGATAGACAAATAGATAGATGGATAAACAAATAGATAGATAGATAAATAGATAGACAAACAGGTAGATAGATGTATACAACTATTCGTTTCTTTCTCTTTTGCTTTAGGTATTTCAATTAAAAATGGACGAGGTAAATATTTAGTGAGTACACAAGTAACTGGTGGTAAATATATTCATACAAGCGCTGTATGAGAGTGAAAAAAATGAATTCGAAATCTCTGTTTCTCGTTTTCAAAAATATGCATTTAAATGTTCTCTCTGGATCTATTTAATGCGTATGATTGATTGATATTTAATTG
>NW_020872851.1:614317-616817 GCF_003789085.1 Penaeus vannamei
TTTGTTGTTGTTATTGTTGTTGTAATTGTTATCATCATTATTTGTTTTGTTTTGTTGTTGTTATTATAATTTGTTATCATCATTATTTGTTTTGCTTTTGTTGTTATTGTTGTTGTAATTGTTGTTATCATGCTTATTTGTTTTGTTTTCTTCTGTTATTATCTTCGCCAAGGAGGTTATGTTTTGGGGAGCATTGGTTAGTTTGTTTTTATTTGTTACGGGATAACTCAAAAAGTTATGAACATTTTTTATTTTAATTGAATTTCAGAGGTGATCATGATTCGGAACAAGGATTTTTTTTTTAAAGGATTGATTAGCATTGCGAGATAGGGAAACACGTGACGTCACCAGTGTGCTTGAGAAAGAGGTGATTTTAATGCAATTTCTTCGTGTGAATATTTTTATTGCATCAGTGACCCTATTGCCTTGGCGGAGGTATGCGCTCTCTTTTTCTTCTTCTTCATCTTTTTTCCTCATCCTATTCTTCATTTTTGCTGTTATTCTTCCTCTTCTTTTTTATTTCTCTTCTTCGTCTTATTCCTTTTCTTCTTCTTCATCTTAATTTTTTCATCTTCCTGTCCCCATTGTTGTCTTTTGTATTTTTGTTGTTTATTTTTTGTTATGTTCATTCGGTTTGCACGTTGATGGTCCGCAGATATATAATCAATGATTTTGATGGTTGATTGTGTGTTTATTGTTTAAGCTCTCTCTCTCTTCCCCTCTCTCCCACTCTTTCTCTGTATATGCATGTATCATTATTATTGCGCATGCATCTATACCTGTTGATTTACATTCAATGATGTTCATAAAATCAATGAGGACATATGTATGTATACATGTGTATGTGTGTATGCACGCACACACACACACACACACACACACACACACACACACACACACACACACACACACACACACACACACACACACACACGGACACGTTTGAATCTGAATTGTGTATGTGGTACAGCATGCGTTTGACATGCATATGGCTGGCAGATTTGTATCACGACCGATGATTAATATAGATATTAAATATATAGATATTAATATAAGTAGTAAGTTCAAAATTATCGTGATAATGTTTTATATGTGACCGGAAAGTTTAAATCAGTGTTCCTCATTTTTTCGGCTGTATCCTTATACATTTTTTTTAACCCGGCGGCCTCAGGAAAGGAAAATGATTTCAGTAAACTTTTATTCATTCATATTTCTCATCCGATGAATTTACCTCATTCTAATTTCAAGTAAACCATGAGTGATTTTCAATGTTAGTTTGCTGGTACAGGAGGATGGAAGAGAAGCATCCTGTAAATGTAGTTTAATTTATAGCAAACGCATAAAATCATTGAAAGAACCATTAAGAACCATTCGTTAAAATTATAGTCAATTGCTTTTAGAACAAGGCTAGAGTATACCTGGCAGGCCTGTATCACAGCTGATAATCAATCATAAAATTTGACTTTTGAGAAGAGTAATACTATTTATGTCTCCTTGTTTACATTTTTCATCAATTCATATTTAGATTTCTCGAGAACCAATAATCACATTAATACCGGCACGTGTGATCGGAAAGTTTGAATTATAATCGGATTTTCTATTTCTCCGGCTGCCTCCCACCACCGGCCACGTGGAAGCTTAATCAGTGATCTTGGTCAAAATGCGGAGAGTAAATATATCTATACCTTGGCTTTTGCAATATTTTTGCAGAGATAATCATCATGATATGCCGTACTAGAATTTAAAAAAAAAAAAAAAAAAAAAAAAACTTTATTCTCGAACTGATTTCATAGTTTATAATGCCGTATTAGAATTTAAAAAAAAACTATATTCTCGTACTAATTTCATAGTTTATAATACAAATGTGATTAATAAATTAACACTTTTTTAGCTTTTCTGCGCCTTATGCCATCATTTCATACGTATTGAATATATGCAACGTTAAAGGAATCAAAGTGTTCTTTTATTGAGCAGTAAATATTATCATGAAATGTTATTAGCATATGGGTTGGTCGTCAAGTGCTGGTGTGCGGTACGATAACATGTCTGTCTTTGGCGCTGCCGAAAGGGGGCGTGGTTAATTGCTGAAGATAATTTCATTCAGATTATCATACGTGTGATTCCTGCCTGTCAAGATAGGAGCGCTAACGTACGTGTGTGTGTGTGTGTGAGTGTGTGTGTGTGTGTGTGTGTGTGTGTGTGTGTGTGTGTGTGTGTGTGTGTGTGTGTGTGTGTGTGTGTGTGTGTGTGTGTGTGTGTGTGTGTGTGTGGTGAGTACGCACACACGCCGACGAGGATTCAAGATGAAAACAGCACATTTGCCCCGATGACTCCATTAGGATGACTCCTCCGGGATGTTAATGTTCCTGTGACGTCACTGCAAACTCCTTACCTGTGTATGTATTCATGTGCACACACACATCCACACACACACACACACACACACACACACACACACACACACACACACACACACACACACACACACACACACACACAC
>NW_020872851.1:621817-631817 GCF_003789085.1 Penaeus vannamei
ACGCTGCCCTAAAAAATATATCTTTAAATAAATACGAATCTGCGACGCTGTAACCCCCATATGCTCAAAGACGACTTTTAATCAAGCCTTTCAGAAAGTATGAACGTGGATACATTTTCCCGCCATATTTTTTTCTCTCATCTACACACGTGTCTGAACGCGTCAAATGCGCCCTCCCTTTCAACTCGGAAATTCCTCATTAAGACTAAAGATCTCTAATTGATTTGCATAAAGAGAGCAGTCTCCCTTGACCCTTCGCCTTTGTCCGATTTCGTAGCCATAAATTGAGTAAAGGAATAATGTAGAGAAGTGAGAAGTGATAGAATAAGCGGCTGAAGTCGTCGCTACATTATTCGGACGAGGTGCCTGGTAATGAGAGAGGAAAGACATACGATATCCGCGCAGCGTTCGTAGAAGGAATAATGATGGAAATGGCGGTTGGAAAGAGGGAAATGTTGGAAGGGGAAAGGTGGTGGCAACGGCTTGAGGAATGGTATTAAAGGCTCTCGAAAAAAAAGAAATGTTGGAAGAGGAAAAATGTTGGAAATAGTTTAAGGAATGATAATACACATGGCGGCTGGAAAAAAAGAAAATGTTAGAAAAGGAAAGATGTTGGAAACAGTTTGAGGAATGGTAAGAGAAAGCTCAGAAGAGGGAAATGTTGGAAGAGGAAAGATGTTGGAAATAGTTTGAGAAACGATAATAGAAATGGCGGATTGGAGGGAGAAATGTTGGAAAAGAAAAGATGTTTGAAATAGTTTGAGAAATAATATAAATGGCGGTCAAACAAGGGAAATGTTGGAGGAGGAATTGTGTTGGAAATGGTTGGAGGATCAATAACGTAAAGGCGTTATTGAAAATGGCGGTAGTGAAAGGGAAATGCAGGAAGAGGAATAATGTTGGAAATAATGACGGAAAGGCGGTGTTGGAAATCGGAAATTTTGGAAGCGAAAAAGTGTTGGAAATGGATTTAGAAATGAGAAAATTTGAAGGAAAAGGGAAATGATGGAGGGGAAAAGGTGTTAGAAATGGCTAGAGAAATGAGGAAATGTAATGAAAGTGATGTTGGAAGGTTTAAACTCGAAAAAATGATAATGGCGTTTAAATTAAAAAAAAAAAAAAATACAGGAAATGGTTGTATATGACAAGGGAAATTGTTGAGATAAGTGGGAAAAAAATGTTCGAAAACTTAATTTGTAACAAATTGTGTTTTTGAAACGGATATGTGTTAGTAATGATATTAAGGGAAAGAGGGATATATTTGAAATAGAATCAGAAAAAAATAATATAGGCGAAACAATTTTAATCGAAAAAAATGTTTTAAAAATTGTATATATCGAAAATAAACACAAAAAAAATATCCAACGAACGAGATTTTTTTTCTTACATTTTCAGGGAACGAGATTTTATTTTTTTACTTTTTTCAGTGAATGTGACCTTTTTCTTACTTTATTTCACGAACGAGACCTTTTTCTTACTTTTTTCTTTTCTTTTTTTTTCTTTTTTTTCTTTTTTACTTTTTCAACGAACGAATTTTTTTTCTTACTTTTTTCAGCGAACGAGAATTTTTTTCTTACTTTTTTCATACTTTTTCAAGGAACGAGATATTTTGTCTTACTTTTTTCAACAAACAAGACCTTTTTTCTTCCTTTTTCCAACGAACGAGACCTTCTTTCTTACTCTTTTCTTAACCCTCACCTAATCATATGCTCACCTTATCAACATAAGCACAAAGATTTACTCATTACTTGCTCGATTAGGTAAAAACCTCCATCCGACATCACAAGCTCTCCATATTGCGTCGCCCGAAGAGAGAGGGAAGGAAAATTCCAGAAATTTCTTCATTTCGAGGAGCTCAACTCAAGAAGGCCGGAATTGAATATAGAAGGATGGATGGATGGATGAGTAGATGGAGGGATAGGTGGATGAAAAGATGGATAGATGAGTAGTGGATGTAGAAGTGGATGGATATGAATGAGTGATGGAGGTGGATGAGTAGATGGATGGATAGGTGGTGATAAGAAGATGGATAGGTGGATAGTAGTATGAGATGGATGATAGGGATGAGAAAATGGATATAGTGAATGAGTAATGGAGGATAAGTATATGGGGGAGAGGTGGATAGAAGAAGGATGGATAGGTGGATAAGTAGATGGATGGATAGGTGGATGAGTAGATGGATGAATGGAGGATAGATGGAATTAGGTGGTAAGAGATGGATGGATAGGTGGATTAAGTAGATGGATGGATAGTGGTTGAGTAGATGATGATAGGTGATGAGTAGATGATGGTATAGGTGGATAGAATGATGGATAGGTGGATAAGTAGATGGATGGATAGGTGGATGAGTAGATGGATAGATGGATGGATGGAGGTGGATGATGTGATGGATTATAGGGGTGGATGAGTAGATGGATGGATAGGTGGACTGATAGATGGATGGATAGGTAGATGGAGTGGATAGGTGGATGAAAGGAGGATAGATAAGTAGATGGATGGATAGGTGGATGAGTAGATGGATGGATAGGTGGATGAGTAGATGGATGGATAGGTGGATGAGTAGATGGATGGATAGGTGGATAGATGGATGGATAGGTGGATGAATAGGATAGGTGGATATGTATGGATAGGATGGAGTAGTAGATGGATGGATAGGTGGATGAGTAGATGGATGGATAGGTGGATGAGTAGATATGATAATGAGTAGATGGATGGATAGGTGGATGAGTAGAAGGATGGATAGGTTGGATAAGTGATGGATGGATAGGTGGATGAGTAGATGGATGGATAGGTGGATGAGTAGATGGATGGATAGGTGGATAAGTAGATGGATAGGTGGATGTAGATGATGGATTAGGTGGATGAAGGGATGGATAGGTGGATGAGTAGATGGATGGATAGGTGGATGAGTAGATGGATGGATAGGTGGATGAGTAGAAGGATGATAGATGATAGATGGATGGATAGGTGGATGAGGTAGATTGAGATGGATAGAATGGATGGATAGGGATGGTAGATGATAGGATAGGTGGATGAGAGATGGATGGAATAGGTGGGATGAGTAGAATGGATTGGATAGGTGGATGAGTAGATGGATGGATAGGTGGATGAGTAGAATGGATAGGTGAGGTGAGTAGATGGAATAGGTGGATGAGTAGATGGATAGATGGATAAGTAGATGGATGGATAGGTGATGAGTAGAATGGATGGATTAGATGGTAGATGGATGGAAGGTGGAGAGTAGATGGATGGATAGGTGGATGAGTAGATGGATGGATAGGTGGATGAGTAGATGGATGGATAGGTGATGAGTAGATGATGGATAGGTGATGAGTAGATGGATAATATAAATGAGTAGATGGGTGGATAGAGTGGATGAGTTGATAAGGTGGATAGGAGGATGGATAGGTGGATGAGTAGTAGATGGGATAGTTAGATGAGTAGATGGATGGATAGGTGGATGAGTAGATGGATGGATAGGTGGATGAGTAGATGGATGGATAGGTGGATGAGTAGATGGATGGATAGGTGGATGATGGATGGATGGATAGGTGATGATGAAGATGGACTGGATAGGATAGTAAGATGGATGGATAGGTGGATGAGGATGGATGGATAGGTGGATGAGTAGATGGATGGATAGGTGGATGAGGATAGGTAAGTTGATGGATAAGGTGGATGAGTGGATGATGGAATGGATAGGTGGATGAGTAGATGGATGGAGGTGGATAGGTGGATGATGTGGATGATGGTGGATAGGTGGGTGAGTAGAATGATGGATAGGATGAGTAGATGGATTGGATATGTGAGTAGATGGATGGATAGGTGGATGAGTAGATAGATGGATGGATAGGATGAGTCGGATGATGGATAGGTGGATGAGTAGATGGAGATAGAGTGAGAGATGATGGATAGATGGGAGAGAGATGGATGGATAGGTGGATGAGTAGATGGATGGATAGGTGGATGAGTAGATGGATGGATAGGTGGGTGAGTGGATGGATATAGATGGATGGATAGGTGGATGAGTAGATGGGTGGATAGGTGATAGTAGTTATGGATGATGTATGGATAGGATGGAAGATGGTGGATAGCTGAGGATAATGTGGATATGGATGAGTAGATGGATGGGTGGATGAAGATGGATGGATAGGTGGATGAGATGGATGGATAGGTGGATGAGTAGATGGATGGTAGGTGAGTAGATGGATGGATAGGTATGAGAGATGGATGGATGGTGGATGAGTAATGATGGATAGATGAGTAGATGGGTGGATAGGTGATGAGTGATGATGGATGGATAGATGTGGATCATGTGATAGGAGATAGATGGATAGGTGGATGAGCATGTATGGATAATGGATGGATAGGTGGATGAGATGATTGGATAGGTGGATGAGTAGATGGATGGGATGAGTGGATGGAGTAGATAGATGGATATAGATATGATGGAATAGGTGATGAGTAGATGATGGATAGGTGGATGAGTAGATGGATGATAGGTGATGAGTAGATTTGATGAAGACGAAGGATGAAGAGAGGATGGATGGATGGTGAATAGAGGTGGATAGTGGATGATAGAGTGGGTGGATGATAGAGAATGGATATGTTGATAGATGGATAATAAGTAGATGGATGGATAGTGGATAGGAGGATTAATAGATAAATGGATGGATAGATAGATGTAGGGTGAGGCAGATGGATGGGTGGATGAATAGGTGGATGGATAGACAGATGAATTGATGGATGTAGGGTTAGGTATATGGAAAGGTGGATGCATAGATGTATGGATAGATGGATGTAGGGTTAGATAGATGGATGGTGGTTGTAGGGATGGGTGGATGGATGGATAGGCAGGTGGATGGATGGGTGTATGGATGTAGGGAAATATGGATGGTTGGATAAAAGGATGGGTGGTTGGATGGATAAAGAGATGGTTGGATAGATGATTGGATAGATGGATGGATGGTTGGATAGGTATATGGATAGGTGGGTGAATGGATGAATAAATAGATAGGTAGATGGGTGGATAGATATTTGGATGGACTTAGGGATGAATAGGTAGGTAGGTGAATGGATATATAGATAGACGGAAAGGTGGATAGATAGACAGATAGATATATGTATAGACAAGTTAGTGAATGGGTTTGTAAAATGTAGACGAATATATCAGAACATAAATATACGATATAAAGGAGTGAATAAAAGATATGTTAATGTATATATGAATGGATGAACGAAAGACAGATGAATATTTGCATATCAGTAAATATATATGTGCGCATACAGATAAAGATAGAGAGAGGGAGAGAGGGGAAGAGATAGAGAGAGAAGGAGAGGAGAAGAAATAGAGATAGTGGGAATGGGGAAGAAATATAGAGAGAGTGGGAGAGGAAAAAAAAAGAGAGAGAGGGAGAGGGGGAAAGAGAAAGAAATAGAGAGAGGGAGGGGAGAGAGAAGGAAATGGAGAGACAGACGGATAAATAAGAGTGATCGAGTGAGGCAGCTAGATAGGGAGAGAGGGAGATATATGAGAAAGAGAGAGAAAGGGAGAGAGAGAGAAAAAAAAAACAAAGGGGAAGAGAGGAGAGAGAGGCAAAAACAGACAGACAGAGAGGAAGAGAGAGCGAGAAATGAATTGATAATCCTTTTCCAATCTCAGGACCAGAGAGGGAGAGAGAGAAAGGGAGATATAACAATAGAGAGAGATAGAGGCAAAAACAGAGAGGAAGTGAGGAGAGAGAGAAAGAGATAAAGACAAAAACAGGCAGACAGAGAGGAAGAGAGAGCGAGAGATGAATTAATAATCTTTTTCCAATCTCGGGACCAGAGAGAGAGAGAGAGAGACAGAGAGGGGAGACCTAAAGACAAAAAACAAACAAACAGAGAGAGAAAGAGAGAGCGAGAGATGAATTAATAATCCTTTTCCAATCTCGGGACCAGAGAGAGACAGAGAGGGAGAGAGAGAAAGGGAGATATAACAATAGAAAGAGATAGAGGCAAAAACAGAGAGGAAGTGAGGAGAGAGAGAGAGAGAGCTAAAGCCAAAAAACAGACAGACAGAGAGGAAGAGAGAGCGAGAGATGAATTAATAATCTTTTTCCAATCTCGGGACCAGAGAAGAGAGAGAGACAGAGAGGGGGAGACCTAAAGACAAAAAACAAACAGAGAGAGAAAGAGAGAGCGAGAGATGAATTAATAATCCTTTTCCAATTTCGGGCCCAATAACGGGTTTGACTCTATCTTTTTCCTAGTAAAACCGACATGATTAGGTTATGCGATCATACAGGAAAAAATAATAATTTTCTTTGCTCTGCACCATTTTTTTCTTTTTTTCTTTTTCCTTTTTTTCTTTTTTTCTTTTTTTTTGGTATCCACAAACCGAAAGATAAATCAAATTAATATTGAATAGAAATCCGAATAACATTTTTTTATTCGATTTGCATGGACTGTGTAAGATTACATGACATCAGTTATTTTTCGAGCATTTAGTGTCATGCGATTCTTCACCTTTCGGAAGTGTGTGAGTGTGTGTATGCATACGTGCGTGCATGTGTGTGTATATATATATATATATATATATATATATATATATATATATATATATATATATATGTGTGTGTGTGTGGTGTGTGTGTGTGTGTGTGTGTGTGTATATATATATATACATGCATATACACACACATACACACACATACATGCATACAAATATATATATATATATAATATATATATATATATATATATATATATATATTATATATATATATATATATATATATATATATATATATGTATATATACGCATGTATATGTATATGTGTATATAGGTACATATATTACTGTATGTATATGTATATGCGCCACACACACACACACACACACACACACACACACACACACACACACACACACACACACACACACACACACACACACACACACACACACACACACACACACACACACACACACACACACACGCACACACCCGCACACACCGCCCGCATATGCGAGCACCCGTGCGCATAGGGGCCTGCGAGCCAGCGACTCGTATAACCGGCCACGCAACAAGTGTCAAAAACTCGACGAATTCCACAAGCCACAAAAAAAGCATTTCAGCCGCACTCATCTCACTCTGGTTTTCCGTTCTAACGCTGAGCGCATCCTGTGAAAAAAGAAGTGATGCGTCTATGACATCTGAAAATAGGATGAATATCGAACGAGCATTATCTCATACGTATTTCAGTATTTGTTAAAGGGGAGCTAATAAGTTTGATTCGTCTGAGGCAAACGTTATCGAAATCGGTGTTAATGTTCCACCAAACCTTTTGAAGGTTGGGGATTAGATTCATCGCCATGAAATTTTCAAGCTGTTTGAAATCTGACGGTTTGACATTTCTGAACGTACTGAAAGGGAATATATATATATATATTGTTTTGTTTTCTGGTTGATATTAACCTACAAGCGATATCTATTTATTTGACTTTGTGTTTCCAATCCTTTCCTATTCGGAATTCGGATAAATATGAGTATGTATGTATGTATTTACATACTGACAGACACACTGACCAATTTCTTAAATTATATTCTTACTGAATAATTTACTGAACTGTTGCCAATGCCTGAGAAAATAATAAAAATCATAATTAGTAAACAATCCTTTCAAAATTACTATCCCACGATATGACCATGATCTTGATGTTATTAATTTCCTGTAGTGCCGCTATCCCTCGAGAATTTGGACTTAGAGGAAATGACTTGCCTAATTTTCATTTGGGTAGCATGACTTTAACGGTCTTCAGGCTCGTGGTGTGGATTGAATTCATTCCTTTGTTAGGTGTGTGCCAAGTATTATAACAGTCATAGAAACATTTTTAACCATTAACCTTTTAATTTATAAACAAATAATAAACACGTGGTATATCATAATGTAAATTTTGGCATTAGATATTGTAATATAAACAAGAAGTATCTCCTTTAACTTTACTCATATCTTAAGGTTCTCAATACCCTCCCTTTTTCCACTAAATATAAATCAATTATCATTAACATCCAACCAGTATCTTTCTATGATTTTACTTGCACATAAATTAATTGTTCCCCTTCCTTTCAATCTTCATATATTCCTCCCTTACACTTTTTGATTTAATAAATAATTCCACTCTCAATCTATTCATTGATACTGTCGGAACTGTAATGTTTGCAGATGAATAACAAATTAAATAAGAAAAATTTCCCTAGCAACAAAGCGTCATGGCGTGTTGTTTTCGCCACATTTTCTCAATTTTTTCTTCTCTCTGTGCATGGGAGGAGAGCAAACTGCCGTCTAAATGATCACAGTTCAATACACAGAGATTCCATTATTTTGTAAATCCACTTATAAAGCATTACAATCCATTATATCAGGGTGAAACGCGACTTTTGATACTAATACTTAACATACCTGTGGATGGGAAGAGGGCAAGCGGCCATCTGACTATAAGGTGACCATATCCCTGCATATTACTTCCCCCCATTGAATTGTCAATATTTAAACAAACAAAACATTCATAGACAGACATTATAATCTAGCATATTTGTTATATCCCTTTAGAAATGTAAAAATATGTAAACAAGTTCATGCATCTTTAAAATTAGAACCGACACATCTTTTAAATGTCGAATATATATATATATATATATATATATATATATATATATATATATATATATATATATATATATATATATATATATATATACATATATATATATATATATGTACATACATACATATATATATATGTGTGTGTGTGTGTGTGTGTGTGTGGTGTGTGTGTGTGTGTCTGTGTGTGTGTGTGTGTGTGTGTGTTGTGTGTGTGTGTATATATATATATATATATATATATATATATATATATATATATAATATATATATGTATATGTATGTATATATAAGTGTATATATACATATATGCATATGTATATATAAACACACATATATATAAGCAAATAGATGACGAAAATAAGAAATGGCGAAGAAATGTTCCGTCCTTTAATTAAGTGAAATAGATTAATCACCTGAAAATTGCAACACTTCACCGCATCACAGTGGGTTAGAATTTTCTGCACGAACAACCGTTATCCACGTGGAAAATGAGCGAACTAGGAAACCACTGTATGCAAATATGAGGGTTTTTATATTAATATGGTATTCGCGATATAAAATGATGTTAAGAGATAGATTGATAGATTAATAGATAGATGGATGGGTTGATGAATAGATAGACAGATAGATAAATAAGTATATTGATACATAGACAGTTTGGATAGATGAATAAACAGTTAGACAGTTGGATAGCTTTATAGATAGATAGATGAATAGATAGAAAGGTGGATAAATTTATAGAAAGATAGATGAATAGACTGATAGATAAATTAATAGACAGGTAGATGGATAGGTAGATAGATGAATAAAATGATGGATGGATAGATCTATGCAGAAATAGATTTATAAATATAGACAACAAGATGGATAGACTGGCAGATAGGTAAGTAGATGGATGACAAGATAGACAGATAGAAAGCTAGATACACAGACAGAAAGAAAAATAGACACAAACAGATAGATTGATAGAAAGCCAGATAGACAGATAAACAGCCAGGCGAATCTATATATGTATGTATATATATGGTGGTGTGTGTGTGTGTATGTGTGTGCGCGTATATTGTGTGTGCGCGCGCGCGCGCGTGTGTGTGTGTGTGTCTGTGTGTGTGTAAATATGTGTGTGTGTGTGTGTGGATGGATATATATATATATATATATATATATATTATAATATATATATATATATATATATATATATATATATGTATGTATGTATGTATGTATGTATGTATGTATGTATATGTGTATATATATATATATAAACACACACACACATATATATTATATATATATATATATATATATATATATATATATATGGTTCTAGGATACTTTGTTGCGGGGAAACT
>NW_020872851.1:644317-646817 GCF_003789085.1 Penaeus vannamei
CTGTTCCTTCCCTTATAGAAATGCATTACGTATCTTGGAATTATGTAGCAGCTGGTAGTGACCCGGAATCTTACGCTGGTTCGACATGTAGCTTAATTACTTGAAGAGTCTTTGTGAGTCCTATAATGTAAAACACAAAAAAGATAAAATAAAAGCAAAAATGTCGTAAAATACCGCAATTCTTAAAACAAAACGTAACAAAAAATAATAAAAGGAAAGCAGAAATGTAGTAAAATACCGTAATTCTTAAAACTTAAAACGTAACACAAAAAAATAATAAAAGGAGAGCAAAAATGTAGTAAAATAGCGTAATTCTTAAAACCTAAAACGTAACACAAAAAAAGAAAAGAAAAAAAAAACTGAAAAACAAGCATGTAACAAAATCCCGGTTACAGGTAAAAGAACGTCCTAAAATAACGCCAGATAAACCGTGCTGCAGGATATATGTGCTGTCGACTCTAGATTTCTTTCGTTAATATTATTCGTTACGTAAATGGCTCCACAAGAACCCAGGTACACGAGAAGCCTACGTAATCCTATCTGATATCCCCTTCTTTGAATTCAGTATTTTACTTTTTATCTAATGCTACTGACATCGTTGTTATTACTATTATTGACATTATTATCGTTATAATGCTATCAACAATGCCAGTATAAAAACGGCAAAAAGGAATCTTTCGAGAATCAAGGAAAAGGGTAAATAGGTGAGATTAAGGTTAATTCCTTAGTGGGTTGACGTATCAAAAGCTAAAAGAGTAATTTCAATAAAAGCTTGTGAAATGGTAATTGCGAGACCTAAAAATAAATTTGACGATTACAACTTTTGATAAATGTAGAGGGGAGGAAGGGGCGCAGAAACAGTTTCAGATGGAATCTATTTTATTGCTTTCTGTTTCCGTTTACATATTCTATCGCAGTTATTTCCTTAAAATTACGAAAAAGAATATGATAAAAAAAAAGATGAACGAAAAAAAAATCAAAACATTAGTAAATAGATGCTATGAGCTTTAAATCTAAAATAACGATGCTAGTGATATGAATCATCAGCATCAAATAAAGGTAAAATGATATAGCTAAGATACAAATATATATCAGAAAACCCCCCCCCAAAAAAAAAAAAAAAAAAAAAAAAAAAGATACTTTCATGTTCGTTTACATAGACAAATAGCTATAATAAGGCATTCGAAACCTAAATTTTATTATAAAAAGGACGAATCAGAATCATTATCAAACATATCAAAACTTCTAAGTGAAACACCACGCGATCTCCGATGTTCAGAAATTTTGTTGCAAAGTTTATTCTCAACTAAACAGAAAATTTAGGGGAGACTTAACTAAAATCTGGGCGGGGTCATTCAGGCATCAATAACAAAATGGAATCCGTGTCCAGGTCAAGGGAAATGGGAATGGTCTAGACACCCTGTCACGGATTCTGTAGCGTCTGTCTCCTCCAGGCAAGAAATAAAACCATACCTAAAGATAACATTCTTCATGTGATGATAACGGCACCCAAAGATAACAATAACATTCTTTATGTAGTGATAACGGCGACAGAAGATAGCCGAAAAGGCCTTTGTTTACATGTCACCTTTGGATATTGAGCTGATAAGCCTACATGTGAAGAGTAATATAGGACAATACATAAACCAGGTGTTCATTGTACAAAAAAGTAGTATTGCTGTGGCTAAAATGTACGGAATTTTCTTGAGGGCTTTTTGCTGTACAGTGCCATGCCACACCTAAATATTTGCTGTTTACGGTTTTGATGTCTGAGCTTCTTACAATTTTCCGTAAAATAACGTATAAGTTAATGTTTCATTTTGTGATATTTTTTTTCATGAAGATAATGTTTGATATACTATGATATTCTACGTGTTTGGTTTAATTACACACACACACACACACACACACACACACACACACACACACACACACACACACACACACACACACACACACACACACACACACACACATATATATACATAAAAACACACCACACACACACACGCATACACAAACACACACACCCGCACACACACTCACATATACATATATATATATATATAATATATATATATATATATATATATATATATATATATATATATATATACATATACTCACACACACACACATACACAACCGCACAAACACACAGACACACACACACACCATATATATATTATATATTATATATATATATATATATATATAATATTATGTGTGTGTGTGTGTGTGTGTGTGTGTGTGTGTGTGTGTGTGTGTGTGTGTGTGTGTGTGTGTGTATGTGTGTATGTATGTAATATGTATGTATATGTATATATATATAGATATATATATATATATATATATATATATATATATATATATATATACATATATATATACATGTATATATGTATATATGTGTATATATGCATGTGTTGTGTATGTGTGTGCGTGTGTGTAATAAGTAACATGGCAAAAATACAGTGATACACTAATGATTACCCTTATC
>NW_020872851.1:664317-666817 GCF_003789085.1 Penaeus vannamei
ATATATATATATATATATATATATATATATATACATACATATATATATATATATACATATGCATACAATATATATATATATATACATACATACACAACACACACACACACACACACACACACACACACACACACACACACACACACACACACACACACACACACACACACACACACACACACACACGCACACACAACATACGCACACACACACAAACATGCGCACACACACAAACATACGCACACACACACATACACACGCACACACATCAACATACACACACACACACACACACACACACACACACCACACACACACACACACACACATATATAATATATATATATATATATATATATATATATATATATATATACATATATATATGTATGTATGTATAGTGTATGTATATATGTATATATGTATATGTATATATATATATTATATATATATATATATATATATTTCTCTGTGTGTGTGTGTGTGTGTGTGTGTGTGTGTGTGTGTGTGTGTGTGTGTGTGTGTGTGTGTGTGTATGTATCTGATGATTTTATGTCTGCTTATCTCTATATCTGATGTATTTGTCTCTGCTTATGTTCCCTTTACGCCGTACGATCGCGCGAGAGGCGGTTCCTCCCAAGCGGAAATCTCAAGTAAATCCTACAATTCCCGTTTTCGTTTCATCCGAGTCAAGTCAGCATAGAAAACGGAGGTCGGTTTTCCCGCGCTGCCGTGACGCTGAATGTCCTTTCCGAGTTCAAGCAGATTATAAGACCTTTGGATACTCAGGAAAGATAGTTTTGATATTCAAGCGATCTTCAAAGGAGCCACGCCCGGATGCACACGGGATGCCGGTCTCGTCCAAGTGCTTAAATGTTCTTCTGATTTCTCCTTATTCTAATTCTTCTTCTTCGCTCTTGCTATTTTACTTTCTTCTTATTCTTATTCTCCATATTTTTTTCTTATTATTATTCTCCTTTCTTTTTCTTCTAACTCCTTTTTTCCCCCTTTTTTACTCCTCCTTCTTCTCCTTTCCTTCTTTTCATATTTCCTCCTTTCTTACTTTCTTATTTCCTCTCTTCTTCTTTTTTTTCTTCCTTTTACTCCTTTAGCAACACTATCTGCAATCTGATTCCTATTTAACGAGGAAAAGTTGTCCTTCAGAAGTTGCTGATGATTGGCAGCTTGCAACATCTCAAAATAACATCGTTGTATTGCAATGGATTATTATCAGCAACCTGTCAGTTATCAAATAATCACAATCACTAACTTGTTACGCTGCTGTCGTTTATCATCACCTGTCAAATATATCTTCGTCTGAAGTAAGTAAATTAATAAATAGGTGAAATGAAAGTTAAAAGAAAGAAAGAAGAAGAAATAATAATAAAAAATAAAATATAAAAAAAATAATATATATATATATATATATAAGCAATTAAAAGCTAATTATATATACTTGTAGATAGATATAGTTACCATTAACTAATCATCTTATTGTCATATCCTAAGGTCATGACGAAAACAAAAATGATAATCAAAATTTCACAAGAACGTCAACAAAAAATAAATGTTGAACCCAAAATTCTTTTTTTTTTCCCTTGGATATTCTGATGGGTGTTTGTGGTATGAAAAACTTCGTTGTTACAAATAAAAGTGTTTTTTGCGTTAATTCTTATAATAATAACACTGAGTAAATTATGCACATGATTATTCATCTAGCTATATCTGGTACCTCAAGCGCACTCTTAATTGGCTAAACGCGATGACGTCATTTAGCCCCTCCCCCTTTGCACTCCTCTTAATCTGTGCGATATATCATGATGTGTTTACTCAATATATTTTCTTTGGAAATAGTTCAGTAAGCAAAACGCCAAAGAAAATAATCGAAAAAACAAGGGAATATTTTGAATGAATGATAAAGAAAAAGGTAAAGAGGCGGGGTTTAGCTCGTCAGTTGCCAGCTAGGAATTTCATCGACTGCTATAACCCACTGCCATATTCCCATATCTCATTCCCATGTACGGAACACCACGTAGAGAAAGTCCCAGTACCCTGAACGAATTCCTTCCCTTCGCTCTAAACTTCGAACTGGACAATGGGAACCGGGGTCGTCTGCATGGTACAAAATCGGGAATATTTCTTGTTCCTCAATCGTCCTCAGATTTTTATTCTTCTGTGGCTTTTTCTTTAAATTCTTGTTCATTTTTCTTTTCGACGTTCGCAATGGATCTGTGAGGTCTGTTCTTCCTTAACTTCCATCGTTGGAGTTTATGTAGATATATAGATTCATAGATGTGTGTGTGTGTGCGTATATATGTGCGTGTGTGTGTGTGTGTGTGCGTATGTGTGTGTGTGTGTGTGTGTGTGTGTGGTGGTGTGTGCATTTCATTTTACATATTCATGATCACATTTTCGTCCAAATTCAATTCCACATACAAACTACCACTCGTACAAAGGGAGCATTAATATGAATAAATGCAACCATCCCACCCCCCCCCCC
>NW_020872851.1:671817-679317 GCF_003789085.1 Penaeus vannamei
TTCCTTTGTCTTCTTTCCCTTTCTTTTTTTCTCTCTTCCTTCGTTTTTTCTTTACTTCACCCACTTTCCTTTCTTTGTCTTCTTTCCCTTTCTTTTTTATTTATCTATTTCTTTCCTTTCTAATATTTTTTTTCTTTTTGTTCGCTTCCCCCTTTTCTTCTTTTTTCTTTGTTATTATTCGTTGTTTCCTTTCTTCACTCACCTTTTTTTTCTTTTTTCCATTTTTACTCGTTTTTATCTTCTTACTTTCTTTCTCATTTGAATTGTTTCCCCTTCGTCTCTTCTCTTCATCCACTTTTTAACATCGATTTCCTTTTCTTTTTCTTTCTCTTTCCATTGTCCATTTCTTCACCTTTTTTCTTCTCTTTTTGTTGTATTATCTTCTATTTTCTTTCTCTCGTCCCGTTTTTTTACCCCCCCTACCCTTTATCTCTTATCTCTCCTTCTTACCTCATTTCTATCATCCCTTTTCTTTCTCTTCTTGTTCTCTTCTTCCCGCCTTTTACCTCCATTCTCTCCTTCCTTCCTCATTTTAATCTTCCATTTTCTTTCTCCTTTTGATCTTTCTTTTTTTTCTTTCGAGGGGGGACTCAAAGAGAAGTGACGGAGGTGCTATTAAGCCTTGTTTACACGGGCTAGCAAACACGATCTCGTCTTGTGTTTGATTCCCGATGCTTATCAACGTTATGAATCCGTGCTGTTAATGAGGTCAATAAAGAGAAGGATTACAATAAGCAAGAAGCGATTTAATTAGCTAGGTAGGGAGGAAGGGGGAGGGAGGGAGGGGGACGGGGAGCGAGTGGGGGAGGGGGAGGAGAGGGAAGGGGATGGGGGGTAAGGGTGGGAAGGAGTGGATGAGAGAGAATTGAAGATGGGAGAAAGACAAAAAGGGAAGTAAGAGGCGATGGAGCGGAGATAAAAAGAGGTAAATTATATTAATAACACTAATAATAAATAAAAAATAAATGTATCCCTTTTCATCAATAACAAACCATTCCGCTAATATAAATGTAGGGAAAACCACTGTAAGCAACTGGTTCTTAAACCAAATTTTCAGTTTTGGTTTTTGTTTTTGTTTTTCTACACAGTGTTTTTCGCGTTCCATCAGATGTCATCATAAGCAAATAACTGAAGTACAACGACGGTAGAAAAATACTGTGGACAAAAGAATATCCAAAGACGAAAAACAATTGAATATCCAGGAATCAACACTACACAATAATCCGAGAAAGGAGGAAGAGAAGACTAATTCTAGACGCTGTGAATGAAAGTCCAAGTGAAGACAAAATAATCCGCTAGGGAATAAAAATCCAACTGACCAAACGAGGACAAAAAGACGAACGGAAATCCAAGAGACCAAACTATGCAAGGACAAAAAGCCAAAGGGAAATCCAGGGAACTAAATCACACAAGAATTAAGGATGGATGAAGCCCTAAATCTAGGTTAGCAAAGTAAACACAAGAACAAGAGACGAATAGGAATAACAGAGACCGAACTATCCATGGAAGAAGGACGTAGGAAAATTCAAAATAACCAAACCCATAGAAAAACGAATGATAAAAAAAAAAAAAAAAACATACAATCAAGTCCGAATGAAATCCACGAGACAAAATTACCCCTCCTCCCCCCCCCCCCCCAAAAAATAATAATAATCAATCAACCAAACTACCTAGGAACGAAAAAAAAAAAAAAAAAAAAAAAAACATTGGACTAAACAACCCAAGTACACAGGTCGAATGAAAATCCCATATGACCAAAAACAACACAAATTTGCGTCTGCTCTAACCGTCTCCCGATGCACGGGTAGAGACGCACACAACACCCGGTGCAGGGTTTCGGACGCGCCCAGTACCATTCAATCTAAGAAGTCTTCCAAACAACTGTGAATTGCTGCTAATGACGAGATTGGCCAATCACCAAGTTTCGTCTGAGTTGTTTCATACTTTTATGGATGTTTGCTATTGATGCCTACGATATGCTTTGTTGTTTTTGTCATATTTTTCAATCGTTTTTCTTTTGTTTTGTTTCTTGTTTGTGATCGTTCTTCGTGGTTAAATGAATATGAATTCCTGCTCATTGAAATGTCTTAGAAATTCTCTTTGCAGGTAAATCTGATTATTATCTTTATATTTGGGTTATTGATATTTAATTGCCCAATGTGAGTGTGTATGTGTGTGTGTGTGTGTGTGTGTGTGTGTGTGTGTGTGTGTGTGTGTGTGTGTGTGTGTGTGTGTGTGTGTGTGTGTGTGTGTGTGTGTGTGTGTGTGTGTGTGTGTGTGTGCAATTGCTATGTTCTTAGTTTATGCACATATATAGAAATATCCTATCTACTCGTGTGTGTGTGTAATATATATATATACAACACATGCTTGCATTCTGTTCATGTATTTATTTGTATGTGTGTCATATATTTGTGTGTGTATCTCATTGCAGAAGAAATATCTGAAGTTCATAAATTCATATATTCATAGACTATTCATCACAATTCATATTATTCCACTATGTACCCATAAATTGTCGATATTTGTCGAAAACCAACCGGGCTATGCACCATCACTGCTATCATCCCATTCCTAGCATTATGAAACGAATCCATCAAGCAGAATATATTATCCAAGCTGTCTAGTTCCTGTCATATCAATTTGAATAAATAAATAAGTAATGGTATTATGGGATAAAAAATAAAAAATTAGGGCTTGATTTTTTACAAAATATTATACAAGTCTATCAACAAAGAATATATCTGTATTAACTGAACAGAACCAAAGAAAGAAATATCATATAATATATATCATATATATATATATTCCATAATATATATATATATAGTAGCTGAATATATGTATGATGTATGTATATGATCTTTACATATATATATATATATATAAATAATATATATTATATATATATATATACTCATATATCGTGTGTGGTGTGTTGTGTGTGTGTTGTGTGTTGTTGTATGTATATTATATATGTGATATATAATATATAAAATATATATATATATATATATATAATATATATACCATATATATAATATATATAATATATATATAATATATATAATATATATAATATATATATATATTATAATATATATATTATAAGTGTACCTATAGTGGTGTCCTGGTGGTTATGTGTGTGTGTGTGAATGCAGTTGGTAATATATATATATTATATATATATATATATACTTGTATATAATTATATATATATATATTATATACGATTATGGGTATATATATATAATATATATATATATATTATATATATAGCTATACTCATATATAATCATACCTATTGGTATATATTATATATGATGTGTGTGTGTGTGTGTGTGTGTGTGTGTGTGTGTGTGTGTGTGTGTGTGTGTGTGTGTGTGTGTGTGTGTGTAGTGCATATATATATATATATATATATATATATATATATATATACTATATATATATATTATATAATATATATATATATATATATATATATTACTATATAGATCAGCATTGGATTCCAAAGGTAGTCGGCAGTTGCAAAGCAGAGAGATTTCCCGATTCTAATAAAGCGATCAGCTGCTCCTCGGGGCCGCTTCCTCCGCCGCGACATCCTAGCCTTCCTCGCCTGCAATTAGACTCGACGGAGGAAGAAGGAGGAAGGGAAGAGGTTTGAGTTCATCCCTGTTCTCTTTGTCGATGCCTTTCGCTTTTGTTGATTCTGGCATTTCGACGAAGGCTGAGTGGCGGAGTTGCGCTGGAGTGCAGCGCTGTTGGGCCAGAAGTTCGGCGGGACCATCAAAACGCGACAGAAGTTTGCGATATAGCGGAAGACTGGGGGAGGGGAAGGGGGGAGGAGGTTGAGGGGGAGGGGAGGGGCAAGGGGAGGGAGAAGACGGTAAGGAGGGCCTGGCAAGACGGAAAATGGATGCAGTAAAAAGAAAAAAAATACGTACAGTACGTACGTAACCTATATCTTTTCCGTAGGCATAAAAAAACACCGAGACGCACAGGCTCACTTGCACACACATACACTCGCTCATACACACGCAACTTCACACACGCAACACACGCAACTTCACACACGCAACCTCACACACGCAACTTCTCACACGCAACTTCACACACGCAACATCACACACGCAGCATCACACCCACCCCACACGAGAGAGCGAGAGGAATGTATAGGGAGGGAGACAAAGAGGCAAAGAAAGACACACGAATGCCGAGAGAGAAACTCAATCCCTGCCTATGCAAACGCCACCATCCGGAACGATGGGACAGGAGGGTCAAAATGCACCCCGTCTCTTGGCCGATACCATAAAACACCGGGGAGAAATTTGCATGTTATTGCCGTCCACGGGGAATTCCCGGCAGGACCCGTGTAGTGAGCCATGTTTCACGCAGTCGATTGCCCCCGGGCCGAGGTGGTAAGGCGGGCCGAGGTGGAAAGGCGGGCCGAGGTGGATAGGGGGGCCGAGGTGGAGAGGCGGGCCGAGGTGGAGAGGCGGGCCGAGGCGGAGAGGCGGCCCGAGGGCTGTAAGTTACCTGAGAGTGTTGTTCGGGCCTCATACTTCAACAAGTGACTGAAGAAGGGAGAGGACCTGCGAGTGGCTGAGGGCGGGACTTGCTCATCATTCTTTATCCCTGTTGAGGTTTCTTCCTTTCTCTCGCTTTCTGCCTCTGTAGCTATCTGTCTGTCTGTCTCTACTTAGCATTGCATACGCGCGCGCGCATGTACACACACACCACACACACACACACACACACACACACACACACACACACACACACACACACACACACACGTGCGTGTGTGTTTATATATATATATATATAATCATTATTATGATCATAATTATTATCATCATCATTATTATTATTATCATCATTACAGTAAGCGATATAAACTCCAAAGGTGTCAGTGCAAGTCAAAACACAGCTAAGAACAAAAAGTTGGAAAATCACCAAACGTAGTAAAATCATATTAGCTAATCTTTTAAATGTTACACACTCTGAATGCTATCTATTCCAAAGCCTACAAACAGCAGTAAAAAATCCAAAGCGTTTCTGAGCCTCCAAATCCCTAAATTTCCAAGGCCCACCCGATATTTTTAAGGTGGTGGCAGCGACTTTCGATGTCCACCAAAATATTATGATTTCTCACCTTACCTTAGATAACATATAATTTTTAAAATATGATTTTCGGAAAGGTTTTAAAATTTCACATAATATAAGAGCAACCTTCATTGTTCCTGAAAAGTCAAAGAAAAAAATTGGGAAGCGTTCAAAAAAACAATAACAAAGAAGGTCTGTATACAAATAAAAATTATATGCCAATCATATGGAATATTTTCTTAATGTTTGGATCATATTTCGTCAGATTTTTTCCTCAATATTTTGACATTATAGATAACAAATCATATATGAATGGCGGATGCACATTTTTCAAATTCGACGTAGGCGATTCTTTGAAAACCACTTTTTTTTTTAATCTATGTAGAGTACAGAAATATCACGATTTTTTCTCAATTCTTTGACATTATAGATAACAAATCATATATGAAATAGTTGTATATGATATAATCATCTATTGTTTCCCTTTATTGTTAATCCAGTAGCGCTTTACAACATATAACACTGGTCTGAAATACGATCGTTCTCCATGCCAACGAAATCTCCGCTCGCAGCTTGAGCAAAAGGTTCTGAACGTGCAACCCTGCCCTCACAATTAGGGGTAGGTTTGCCAAATGATCTGGATCACCACCAAAATTTCATGGAATAGAAGTTAGACTAAGACACACCTAAAAGTTTAAAATCTGTCCATAACTTTTTGAGTTAGAAAGAAAAAACCTAGATCTGAATCACTACCAAAATGTAATGGCGTCTAAGTTAGGCTAAGACACACCTCTGGTAGAAATCTCATTAAAATACGTTTATAACTTTTTAAATTATCCTGCAAACAAAACAAAGAAAATTCAACAAATAAGTAGAGGTAACAATATATATAAACATAAGGTCATGGAATACATGGAAATTATCTGCATATACTTATATACCTTATATTTGTAGTTGTACACCAGCCTGTATTTGTATATCTGTATTTCACGGGAGTGTTGGTGTGAAATGAGGTGTTTCATCCCGTAGAGTTACAAAGCCTGGGACCCTCGCATCAGGAACACACGGACGCGACCCCTTCTCTCGCGTCCCAGCTGCGAGCGGAGGTTTCGTTGGCATGGAGAACGATCATATTTCAGACCAGTGTTATATGTTGTAAAACCCTATTGGATCAATAATAAAGGGAAACAATAGATGATTATATCATATACAACTGTTTCATATATGATTTGTTATCTATAATGTCAAAGAATTGAGAAAAAAATCGTGATATTTCTGTACTCTACATAAATAAATAAAATAAAATAACTTTATGGTTTTCAAAGAATCGCCTACGTAGAATTCGAAAAATGTGCATCCGCCATACAATAGATGAAAGGTTCTATTCAGATATGAAATCAGAATGGCTGTTTTTTTTTTTTTTTTTTTTTCTGGAGAGAACATTTTTAAAATGGTCCATGTATGCCACAACAAAGATAAAATTTTGAAAAATTGTTACGTCTAGTGAATTTTCGGAATGCGGGTAGATGGTAGAGGATAAAGTTATAGGAAGACTATTCTTATATCTTATTATGTTAATACCAAGATGAACGTGAAAAGAAAAGAAAAACATCAACTGCCGATATCTCGAAAGACAACCTTTGTTCGTGAGGCAATCTATCACAAGTGCAGATTTAGTCTAAAATAAGCGAATTATGGCTCATTTTGTAGATAAATAAAATATCTACAATTTATTCCACTTGGTTTTTGCGATTTTCCCCTGTGCTTTTTCTCATTTTGTGTTTGTAAAGTCGCCTACGTCAAAAATTCACAAAAATAAAAGTAAGTCGAAATTGAAAAGACGTGAGTGGAACAAGTTGTATCTATACGATAGTTCTGTCCAAAAACCAAATCAGATTGAATGTGTAATCGTGTATGAAGGCATGAGGATTTACCCCCCCCCCCCCGGGTCAATTTTCTCTTTTTTGACAATAACCCAAAAACTTTTCGTGCAATTTAGAAAAAATAAATCAACTCGGGGATCTCGCTGAGGTCTAAGTAAAAGGGTGTGAATTTCATCAAAATATGCAAGGAAAAATTAAAGATCTAAAAAATTACCAGATGGTCCCGTAAAACTTCACCACCAACACCGAGAGACTGCAACTTAAAAATCAAACCCTTGTGATTAACAGTGCCAAAAGTTGCACTAAAATTCAGAAAGACAAGCCTTGACTCTTGACACTTATCTAAAGCAAACTGCACTTTATTCACCTGTAGTGGGACCTTGGGAATAGGGGTATATTACCAAAGCGCCAGCACTCTGAAAATGACACTTGGCGAACTAAAAGGCGTAAGATTATAGTTTATTTAGAAGTTAAGTGACGATTTAGTCTTTAAAATCAAAATAAAAAA
>NW_020872851.1:681817-686817 GCF_003789085.1 Penaeus vannamei
ACGGGTTTTCTTTTGTGATTTTGTGTGTGTTTGTGTGTGTGTGTGTGTGTTTTAGAAGATTTGATGTTCTTTATCATTCCATCAATCTATAGGGTATGATGCTTGATTTTGGTTTATAGAATTGATACGATGTTGTACATTGTCTTTTCTGGTATAACGATTATGATATTGAAAATAAAAAAAAAGTAAAAAGAAAAAAAAAAATGTATCAGGATTAAGAGAGATGCTGAATCGCTAATTCAAGATTTATTTGGTCATTTCTTTGAGGGGATCGAATTATTTTCTGAAATTATTAGATTGGGATTCGATGATGTAAGAAACGTTTTTGGTGTGTGTGCGTTTAGGTATCTTTTATATTGTATGTACGTTATTTTTTTCATTTTTTTCCGTTTTCTATCTTGCTTTAGCCACGAAATTCCTTAGCTCTGTTATCCCCTTTAACCCGATCATTTATTTCTTATCTGAGGATTCACGACCACCCTCTCCTTGTTGTTGAAAAAGGGGAGTATTAAAGCCCTCTCCCCTTTTCGTATTGTTCGGAATAGTATTAGGAATTAAGGTCAAATCCAGGGCATAACCTTATTACGTTTTCCGGGGGATACTGACCTAATCCAATTTTCTCTTTGGTTTCATCATAGGAGTTGCAGATCATCTTCCACTGAAGTAGAATAAGCCTGTTAGACGGTCACCCAGCAAAAACAGCTGGGGAGATTTTTGTTTTGTTTTGTTTTTTTTTTGTTTGTGTGTGTGTGTGTGTTTTAGGATGTACAGTTACAATTACAAAGCCTGATACCCTCTGCATAATGGATAAATGGTATGATAATGATAATGATGACGATGATGAAGATAATACAAACAAAAAAAACAGTGAAGGTGATGATATGAATAATATCAAGAATGATGATGATAACAGTAGTACTAATAATGATAATGATATAAAAACGATAATAATAATAATAACAATGTTAATGATAATAATGATAATAATAAATGATAAATGTAGTAGCAATGATAATGCCAAATGTAGCAGCATTCTTATTTAGATATTCATACATTCTACGTTCATAATACCTTTGGACAGCCACATTTGTCACTGTCGACAGAGTGGAGAGCACCAAAGTAAATAAACATTCAAGCAGACAAAAAACAAATAAAAACTTACACGCACCTATCTGGAATTTTCCACATCAAAACTTTTACTCGTGGATCAGGACGCAGTGTGTTTTAAAAAATTGCAAATAGTTTTTGAGAGTTGCGAATACTTGCAGGCACTTATTAAGTCGCTGTCTGTGTAAAAGCAAACAAATGAAGAATGTTAATCGCCATAAAGGAATCATTATTAGTGCGGTAGTAATTAATTGTAATTAATTGTATGTTGATATTGAATCTGTATTGGTGCATTGATAATAAAAAAAGTCATAGATGGACTGGAACGAGAATTATCAATTATGCAATCGTGTTGATGCGTCGATTTAATTCCTTACAAAGGATTTAATTGCTCACACGCGATAAACATTCATAGGGTGAGTTGATTACTAACAATATCGCAAATTCTTTAGTGAATTGAATCTTTATCTCACGAGTTGAATATCCTCAGTTTCCACGTTTGATAGCGGTTGGCTTGATCGTGTGCACGTGGTTTGCTTGTGAAATCAAAATACAGTTACCCACTATTGCCTGGGCTAATTACCAGTGTTGAGCGAGGATATTTTTTGGTTGATTTTCATGCGCCATAGAAAGAGGAGAGAGAAATTAACACCAATTAGGAAAGGACAGTTATTTTTACTTTTATTTTTTTGTGGGGTTGGAGAGAGAAAGGGATGGGGACAGAGAGAAGAAAAATTCTGATTTGGATTGTTCTTTGATATCATCTTAATGGAAAGGACAAGTGAAAGAGGGGAAGAGATAAAGAGGATGAGGAAGAGAGAAATGGGGGGAAGACAGAAAGGGAGAGACAAACAGACAAGAGAGAGAGAGAAATCAACTAGGAGAAAGGGAAGACGAGAGAGGAAAAGAGTGAAAAAAAGGAAAGGGAGACGTAGAGAAGGAGAGAGGGGTAGGATAAGAAAAAGTGAAGCAAGAGGAAGGGGGAGAGAGAGTATTGGTTCGACCACGGCTATAATTACTTTTTGATACCTGCTGAGTTAAGGAATGGGCGCGAGGAGGAGGGGGCGAAGACGAAGGATGAAGACGATGGTGAAGAACGAAGAAGGACGGAGAAGAAGAATGACAGCGATGGAGAACAAAGACGAAAGTCGGGGAAGACGAATAACGAAGACGGTGATCGAGAACGAAGACGAAGAACGCAGATGAAGAAGATAAAGATGAACATGTAGACGAAAACGAAGCAGACACAGACGAGGAACGATGGATGGCATAAACGATAATGAAGAACGAAGATGAAGAAGACAAAGACGGAGAACGAAGACAAAGCAGAGAAGACAGAGAATGAACAGGGTATAAAGGATAAAGATACAAAAGAAAAAGAATGCAGTCCTGAGGCTTAAGAACAGACAAAATAAAGAAGATAGAAAAGAAAAGAAATATTTATATATATATATATATATATATATATATATAGAGAGAGAGAGAGAGAGAGAGAGAGAGAGAGAGAGAGAGAGAGAGAGAGAGAGAGAGAGAGAGAGAGAGAGACGTGAGCATTGAAAAATTCGAAATGAGAAAAAATGAGAAAATATATATTGAAATGAATATGTAGGTATACGAAACGAAATGAAATTGGATCTGGAAAAATAAGAAGACGGCAATAAATCAGAGAAAGAAAAAAATGCTAACGATAGGAGAGATCAAGAAGAATGGCGGAATGCCTAAGAAAGAGAAGAAAGAAAGAGAGATAGAAGAAGAAGAATTGGGGAAATGCCTAAGAAAGCTTTGATTGCAGATGGTATGACGTGACTTAGCTACAAAAAATTAGTTTTAAGGTGAAAAAAAAAATAAATAAAAAATATAAATATATGTAGACTCGAATTTTAAACTGGAATAAGATAAATTCACAAACGGAAGTATTCAGAAAAAAAAAAAAATTGGGGAAAAAATCTGAAATCTTACAAAATGAAGTGGAAAAAGTTACTTTCGAAAGGGAATACCAAGACAAGTGACGAAATCCCCAAGAGAGGACAGACAGACGTTTATCAACCAAGGGGAAGGAGACAGAAAAGTGTAGGAGGAGGTGCGGGTGTGAAAAAAAAAAATAAAAAAAGATATACGGGCTCGATTTCGCTTGCAGTATCTTGCCAAACTCTCCGTCTTGTCTGAGGAACATCTCCAGGCCAGCCCACGATCCTGTGAGATCATGTGTTGCTTCAGAAATAGAATCTGCATGTTCTTTAGGATGCTTGGCACCACATACTTCCCACGTCAGACATGCTAATGGAAAATGTGTGAAACAGATCATGTGGGAATAGTTGAGTATTATTGGTTAAGTGGTAATGGTAATGGAGGTATGTATAAGGATGTGGAAGGTAATGGTAGTAATAAATGGAAATCGGAATAGACATAGGGATAAGGGTAAAAATGATTTAATGTTAATGCGATCATAATAAGGAGTAGTTTGAACAGTAGTATTATAATTACCGATAATGATGACAAAAATAATTGCGATAATGCATATGATAATCATCGTCATCATAATAAAAATTATGATTACGACAAGAACAGTGATATTTACAATGTAATTTTATTGTTATTAGAAATGGCGAGAGCAATAAAATGGTAATCATAATCATAGCAATGATAATTACAAAACAACTGACAATAATGTAAACAATCATGATGATAATGATATAAAAGATAATGAGACAAGTCATCATACCAGCTTCAGTACCAAGAATAGTAATCATCTTAACTGTATGGATAATGATAGATAAGAATATGTCATTAACAACAAACAACCAAATGTACATAATATCCACTATTTATCCAAACGCATTTCCTACCATCCGACATGGCTTCCTCTTCCGCATGTGTCGTAAATGACTTGTCTTAACATGAACCTTATCCTTCCTTATCGCTTTTGATGCAACTGGTAAGGTCACTGGCATCCTTTGTCTCCACTTCCTTCCTCGTTTCCTCTCAAAAGACATGCTATCAATATGTTCACTATCAGTAGCATTCTAACAAACATTATTGCTGATGGTTACTGTTTATTGTCGTTGATATTATCATTATTAACATTGCTACTACTCTTGCTACTATATTGACTACTAACTACTATTAATACGTATACATACACATACATATATTTATATGTCTACATATATCAGTATATATTTGCAGATACATACATACATACATATGTTGTTGTGTGTGTGTGTGTGTGGTGTGTGTGTGTGTGTGTGTGTGTGTGTGTGTGTGTGTGTGTGTGTGTGTGTGTGTGTGTTGTGTGTGTGTGTACACACACACACACACACACACACACACACACACACACACACACACACACACACACACACACACACACACATATATATATATATATATATATATATATATATATATATATATATATATATATATATATGTATATATATTTGCTTTCGAGTAAATAGCCTCCTAAGGAAGCCAAAGAAGTCTCCAGCTCCACTTTTAAGCCTCTGTCCACGGTCAAGAAGTCGTCCTTTTTTCCTGAAAGGGTTCTTACTCTCCGCCTTAACCCGCTTTAGTTCAACATCTTCAAGAAATCCCTTTGTTCTCTTCATATTTTGCCACTTTTCTCTTTTTCCACTTTCCTCCGTATGGCCAATTCCCAGCGTATGAGGACACTATGGTGCGTCTTATCTCAGAAAGGGAATAACTGGCAACTCACTCTGATTCTGAAGGTCTAAGATCATTTTCTATTCTTTCTTTTTTTTAAGGGGGGGGGCTTCGTTTTCATTCTCATTAGCTGACAATACTTGTATTCATATATACCGGGAATAATATGCATTTTTATTTCTTTATTCACTTTTATCTATTTTGTTATCTATTTTCTCAAAATAGGCTGC
>NW_020872851.1:691817-694317 GCF_003789085.1 Penaeus vannamei
TTATTGTTTGTTGTCTTTTTTCTGTTTTCTGCATATTGTCTGTTGCCTTTTTATCCGTTTTCTTGTCATTGTTCGGTTTGTCTTTTCTCGTTTTATTTCGTTTTGTTTTGTTTTTACCCGTATTCTTGTTATCAAACGTTACCTTATTTAGTTTCCTTTTATTGTCTTTTGTCTTTTTTTCCGTTTTCTTCTTATAGCCTGTTTTCCCTTTCTTGTTTTCTTGTTTTCATCTCGCTCTGCTTTTCGTTTTCTAGCGCAATCGTTTTCACTCTCGTTTTTGAGTCGACGGAGCGCCATTTCGTTGGTTGTGGGTCGATGTCCGTTGTGCTCCCGGGATGTCCTATGGGTTCTTGTATTGGGGCTCGACTCGGCGCTCGGTCCGTTGGGGTGAGGGTGCTTTGGTGGGTGATTTGTGGAGGTTTGTGTGTGTGTTTTTGTGAGGGTGTTGTGTGTTTTGTGTGTAGGTTTTGTGTATTTTGTGTGGGTGTATTGTGTGTCTTTTTTGTAGGTTTTGTGTGAGGTTGCTCTTGTGTGTTGTGTGTAGGTTGTGTATTTGTGTTTGAGTGGTGTCTTTTGTAGTTTTGTGTGAGGGTGATCTTGTGTGTTTTGTGTGTGTTTTTGTATGGGCTTTTGTGCATTTTGTGTGGGTGTAGTGTCTTTTTTGTAGATTTTATGTGAGGTTGTTCTTGTGTGTTTTTGTGTAAGCTTCTGTGTATTTTGTGTGTGTATTGTGTGTCTTTTTTGTAGGTTTTGTCTTTCATGAAAGTATTTTGTAGTTCTTTGTGCAGGTTTTTGCGTATAATTTTTGAGTAGGTTTTTGCGTATATTTTTTTTGTCCTTTTTTGTGTATACTTATTGACATATTTATTATCTTATGCATAATTACCCACAGCATACCCACCCTCCCCTTTCAAGTACATCCCTTCGCGGAAACCCTCTTCCCCCCTTTGTTTCCACGTAGCCCACCGGTCCTCTCTTCTGCCTTTGAACAACATCAAAAAGTCCCACCAACCTGCAGCCTCTTCAAAGTCTCCTGAAGGCCCCGTTCTCGACCTCCTCGGCGACCCAAGTGGCTGGAAAAGTTCCTGTGACGTGTTGGCAGGAACCGCATGTCCGTCCGAGCCAAGGCAATGAATATCAAGCAGATCTTTGCTTAACCGGGCGTGGGAGGATGGGCTAGAGAGGGATGGATGGAGGGAAGAAGGAGGAGGATGAAGGAGGAAGGAAGGAGGGGGAGGGGGATGGATGGAGGGAAGAAGGAGGAGGATGGATGGAGGGAAGAAGGAGGAGGATGGATAGAGAGAAAGAGGAGGGGAGGGAAGGAGGGGATGGAGGAGGGAAGGAGGAGGATATGGGAGAGAGGAAAGGAGAAGATGGAGGAAGGAGGGGAGGATATAGAGGGAAGGAGGAAGATGGATAAGCGGAGGATGAAAAGAGGAGATGGAGAGGAAGAGGAGGATATGGATAGAGAGGAGGAGGGAGGATGGAGAGAGAGGATGAGAGGGAGAGAGAGTAAGAAATGATGTTTCATGTCTTCAGGTGATGATGATGATGCCACTTTGGCTTTTTCAGCTGCTATATACGAGAACCGCGAGTTTCTGGGAACAACAGCAGTTCATAAGACAAGGGGGTAATCTCACGACCAAAACACACTTCGAATTCCGTCTCGAACATCTGCTTCATACCACACTTTTTGTACAGGGTAAGACTGCTTCGAAGCTTCAACTCTCGGCATGACGTTAATCCCTTACTGTACCAGCGATTCGAATCTCATGCTTCGTATTTAGTGTTGCAAAAGGGCACAGCGACGGAGTTTATGAAGCTTCGAATGAGTGAATCCTACCAGCCATGTCGCTCGCAGCTGACGGCCAATAAACAAAGCTATGACAATGCTAGCTATCCTTCTAAGTGAATAAAGAACCATATTCATTTGAATAATTGTGAATAGGGCTTGAATGCTGCGATCCCCAGATGAAGGACGAAAAGTACGGTCGGAGATAAGCACACCAGGAAGGCCTTTCAGGATAATGAATTGCATCCGGCGGCGGTAGCGGTGGGGGGGGGGGACTTACACAACGACGCCGGTGAACTGGATAAACAAACCACTGTACATGAGTATTACGTAATGTAATAAGTATTACATTAGAGAATATGGTTAAGAGAGATGGAGGTAGTTATATAGACAGTGAGAGAAAGAGAGAAGAGAGATGGATAAGCAATGAGAGAGAGACAGAAAGAAAAAGAGAAAGGGAAGAGGCGAGAGAAAGCGAAAAGAGAAACAGACAAACTGATAATGATAAAAGTATTCGATATACATCAGTAACGATAAACTGTGTAGCTTTTCAATGACACTTTAAATTTGCCATTAACAGGCATGATTGCATAAACAGTATTTTTACACCAGAAAAAATATTGAAAGTGATATGTTCTGCTTTGATTAGAAAATAGGACTAAAGAAATCAAAATAAAACCGGATAAATATCAAGTAGTGAAAATAAAA
>NW_020872852.1:0-2500 GCF_003789085.1 Penaeus vannamei
GGCTAGACCTGGTGGCTAAGGGGTCAGCATCTCACACACAATATTGATGTGGTAGTTGTTTTATGTAAGTGAGAGAGGAGGACGGGGTGCAGGTGTAAGAGACTCTCAATGGGGAGGTAAGTATAGAATAATATATAAGTAAGTAAGGGGGACGGGGTACAGGTGTAAGAGAATTATAATAGGGAGGTAAGTATAAGGTGTTTTCTATAAGTGAGAGAGGAGGATGTGGGTACAGGTATAAGAGAATTATAATAGGTAAGTAAATAAATTATATAATAGTAAGTATAAGTGTTTTATGTAAGTGAGAGAGAATGAAGGGGTACAGGTATAAGAGAATATAATGGGTAAGTATAAATAATATAATGGTAAGTATATAATGTTTTCTGTAAGTGAGAGAAGAGGATGGGGTACGGGTGTAAGACTCTCAATGGGGAAGTAAGTATAAAGTGTTTTATGTAAGTAAGAGAGGAGGACGGGGTACAGGTATAAGAGAATTTCAATGGGGAGGTAAGTATAAAGGATTTTATGTAAGTAAGAAAAGAGAGCAGGGTACAGGTGTAAGAGAACTGTAATAGGGAGGTAAGTATAAAGTGTTTTATGTAAGAGAGGAGGACGGGTTACAGGTGTAAGAGACTGTCAATGGGGAGGTAAGTATAAAGTGTTTTATGTAAGTAAGAGAGGAGGACGGGGTACAGGTATAAGATAATTATAATAGGGAGGTAAGTATAAAGTGTTTTATGTAAGTGAAAGAGGAGGACGGGGTCCAGGTATAAGAGAATCATAATGGGGAGTTAAGTTTAATGGGTTGGAGAGTACAGTGGTGTGAGGAGTACCAATGGTGTGAGGAGTATATTGATAAGAAAATAAGACAAGGATATGAGAGTAGGATATAAATGACAATATCAAGAGAAACGTACTGAATTAGAAGATATAGGAACAGAGTGCAAAATTTAGAAAGAGAAACAGAAACAAGAATAAAAATGAATGTTATGTTCCTCTCTCTATCCCCTCTCTCTCTTTCTATATCTATCTGCCCCCCTCTCTCTCTCTGTATCTATCAATCTATCTATCTCCCCCCCCCCCTTCTCCTCTCTCTCTCTCTCTCTCTCTCTCTTTTCTCTTTCTCTCTCTCTTTCTCTGTCTCTCTCTCTCTCCCTCTCCTCCCTCCCTCCCCCTCCCCCCTCTTCTCTCTCTCTTCTCTTCTCTCTCTCTCTCTCTCTTCTCTCTCTCTCTCTCTCTCTCTCTCTCTCTCTCTCTCTCTCTCTTCTCACTTGAGTGTGTATGTGTTTATGTCTGTACTGTCTTTCGAACAGTAAAAATGACTGTGCCCATAATAACTACAAAAAATGAATAAGTAAATAAATAAATAAAGAATAAAGGATAATGCAACGACAAAAGAAGAAGAAAGACCATATATATTTTTCTATTTATTCCTTTTTCTTCATTTATACGCAAGCAGCCGACTTAGCCTTTAATAATATACTAAGCATTCACGTTTAATGGAGGCGCGAGAACTGTCTAAATGATGCAGTAACTTCTTTGCATTTATGAAAAGTCAACACTCGCTCAAGATCGTCTAAAGTGACTTGACTTACCAATCTAAAGAGCTTCGGAAACTTTGATTACTAATTTACTTTGATAAACTATCATTGCTAAGTGTTGCAAGCTATATTCATATATTTCAGATATTACTCAGGTCTCACAGAGTTGAAAGGAAGTACTAACATGAGCTATATAGTCCCAAAGAAGTGATAAAGAAATATATATATATATATATATATATATATACTATATATATATATATATATATATATATATATATATATATATATATATATATATATATATATGTATATACACACACACACACACACACACAAATACATAATGATAATAGTGATAATAGCAAACACGATCATAATAATAAAGAAAGTAATGATGAATAAACAATGATGATAATTATAACAATTATAATCATTTTATAATGATAATAATGACAATGAGAATAATGATAATAACAATAAAGATAGAAAACAAAACCAAAAATAACAACATTAGCAACAGAATATGCACAATTCCAAAACGAGCAATACACAGATAAGCAATGTAATTCCCAAGAAAAAAAAAAATACTCCACCGAATGCTCAATTTATCATCGTCCTCGCAGATGTAATCTTAATAGAATCTCTGTCTTCGTTATGGAAACAAATTGGGTGTTTCCTCCAAATGTCAAGAATAGAATCCCGTCTTTGAATCCTCGATCTGTGAACACGCGCGCCTCCATAATGTACGTGAACAAAGAGCGGCTCTGTGCCTTCATTTCCTCTGCCAAAGCGGGGTTCTCGGTTTATCCAGCCTCGGGAATGAGGCAGCAGCCACCGAGCGGAGGAAGGGAGCTCTCCGGCTGCTGGCTCTTCGGTCGCTCGGCTTTCGGACTGGCGGTCTACCTGAATTTTATTATTATTATTATTATTATTATTATTATTATTCAGAGGGGGGT
>NW_020872852.1:12500-17500 GCF_003789085.1 Penaeus vannamei
ATAAACAACAGAAAAAGGAAACAAAAAAAAGTGTATACATCACACTTGATACTAATTTCAACATCCTGAATTAATGGCTTATCATAATTCACATATTTGCAAACCCATTAATTATCCAAGTATTAGCAAATGCATTTTCCTCTCCAGAGACTACACACTACAGATATGACCTAGATTGATTAAATAAATACGAATGATTATGTACCTGTAATATTTGTAAATGTTAAAGGATTTCGCATTTCGTAATCGACTGAGGTTTAAATGTTTATGAATTGAAATACACACATTGGGGTTGAAAAATTGAAAAGAATGAAAAAAAGAATTTAAAAAAGTAAAAAAATAGATAACAAAAAAAAAGTAATTGCAATGAGAGCGAGAAAATAAATAACGAAATTATTCTCGGCGTTTTAGATGTACACTTAGCATTAAAAAAAGAGAAAAATGAAAAAAAGTGGACATTATGAAACAAGCAGAGAAAAGACTTGCTCTCGCCCACGTTTTAAAGCTGAAAGTGTGGTTCAGTTCTCTGCGACATGCACACGAATACGCACACGCACACACACACACACAAGCATGCGACACACACACACACACACACACACACACACACACACACACACACACACACACACACACACACACACACACACACACACACACACACACACACACACACACACACACACACACACACACACACACACCACACACACACACACACACACACACACACACACACACACACATACACACACGGGCCCATATTCTCTCTCTCTCTCTCTCTCTCTCTATCTATCTATCTATCTATATATCAGACACACAAACAAACAAACATGTTAGTCAGCAGGATATACTGATAATGATGATGATTATAATAACAGTAATAAGGTAATAGTAATAGTAGTTTTGATATTGACTATCATAATACTAATCCTCATATTACAAAACAACAACATTGATGACAATAATAATAATAGTAATGATAATGATAGTAATACTTAGAACAATATTAATGATGATGATAATAATAATAATAATAATAATAATAATAATAATAATAATAATAATAATGATAATAGTGATAACAATAATAATAATGATAATAATAACTGATAATAATTATGATAATCATGATAACAATAATAATAATAATTTTATTATTAGTAGTAACGATGATAAAAATGATAATAATGATAATAATAAAAAGAACTATACTAACAACGAAAAACAGCACCAATAAAAACACAACAACAACAACAAATAATGATGAAACAGGTAGATATTTCAAATAAAAGATTAAAGGAATTTCCAGCCCTCACTTGGCTATTACAGACCCTTAATAGAAAACAGTTTATGGCATTCGCTTCAGATTCTTCTAACTTTCGTTCATTTTTCACTGGAGATTAGACCAAAAGGAGAATACTGTACTTGGTGATATGTACTGGAAAATGTAATTGAGGAGGGGGGAGGGGAGGGGGAGGGGGAGGAGGAGGGAGTGGTGGGAGGAGAGGGAGGGGAGGGGAGAGGAATGGGGGAAGATGGAGGGGGAAGAGGTGAGAGAGAGAAGAGGGAGAGGGAGAAGTGAGAGAGAGAGGAAGGTGAGAGGGAAGAGGGAGGGGAAAGGAGGAGTGAGGGAAGAAGGGAGAGTGAGAGAGAATTAGGCACAGAGAGAGAATTAGAGAGAGAAAGAGAAAGAGCAAAAACAAAAAAGAAAAAGAGTAGCAGAAACAAACAACAGGAAGAAGAATCAGAGAGAGAGAGAGGAGAGAGAGAGAGAGAGAGAGAGAGAGAAGAGAGAGAGAGAGAGAGAGAGAGAGAGAGAGGAGAGAGAGAGAGAGAGAGAGATGGAGAGAGAGAGCGGAGAGAGAAGAAGAAAGAGAGAGGAAGGAGAGACGAAAGGAGGGAGGGTGAGAGAGAGATTAAGTAGAGAAAAGAAAGAAAGGGAAGAGAGTGAATGACGATGTTGAAGGAAGAAAGGGAGAATGGGAGAGAGAATTAGAGAAAGAACAAACAAGAAGAAAAGGAGAAGCAGAAATAAACAACCAAGAGAGATAGATCAGAGAGAGAGAGAGGATGTGGTCTAAGAGAGAGAAAGAGAGAGGAGATGAGAGAAGAGAGAGAGAGAGAGAGAGAGAGAGAGAGAGAGAGAGAGAGAGAGAGAGAGAGAGAGAGAGAGAGAGAGAGAGAGAGAGAGATAGAGACAGAGACAGAGACAGAGACAGAGAGAGAGAACAAGAGAGGTAAGAGAGCATACCAGGTAAAAGAACCAGGATTTCGGAAACACGAGGCTAAGGACCCCAGTGCTGACGCTGTCCTTTCGATAATCCCTTTGCTACTTCGGTCTTTGATGAGGTTTCCGAGACGAGGTAAAGGGTCACGCATTTCCATAGGGAACGAATCGACGACATGGGAAAGGCCAAAGGTAACATCTTTATGGGGCGGAAAGGAGGAAGGAAAAAGGATAGTAATTAACCGAAGGACAAATGTTAAAAGTGATGAAAGATAAATGTTCTATAATGATTAACTGCAGTACGAAGGGTAATAGTGATGTAAGAAAAGAAGAAGAAAAAAAATCTACAATAATCTTAACTGTGTGCAGTTCATAGCTCAATGTGTCGAGGATCATAACTAGTGAAGAAATAATTAAAAAAGAAAATATAAAAGAGAAAAAGTGGGAGAAGGAATAAGAAAAATTACCTCCGATGTTCAGTGGGTTCAATGTTGTCTCACAGTCGAGGGGTCAAGCGTTCGTGTCTCCGAGTTGAATCACGGTTAATGGGTAATGTTAGGAAGCCCATCAGCAAGTTGGGGGGGGGCTGTGGTGGGAGGGGGGGTGATGGCAAACATAAGGTCTCCGTGGGCGTGGCTTGATCTCCGAAAGGTGGGAGGCAGGGGCATAAAACAAGATCAGGGGACATGTAGGAAAAGGAACAATTTTTCTTTTTGTCTCTTCTTCCTTCTCTCTCTCTCTCTCTCTTTCTGTCTGTCTGTCTGTCTGTCTGTCTGTCTGTCTGTCTGTCTGTCTCTCTCTCTCTCTTTCCCTCCCTCCCTCCTCCTTCCTCCCCCTCTCTCTCTCTCTCTCTCTCTCTCTCTCTTCTCTCTCTCTCTCTCTCTCTCTCTCTCTCTCTCTCTCTCTCTCTCTCTCTCTCTATATATATATAATATATATATATATATATATATGTATATGTATGTATATATATGTATGTATATGTATATATATATATATATATATATATATATATATATATATATATATATATATATATATATATATATATATATACATATATATATTTATATAACAAAAACAATCTCTCTCTCTCTCTCTATTTGCGAACTTGTCAATTATCAACTAATTATCATCACAAACCTGGTAAGTGCATCTTTGTGTCCATAAAAGAAAATTAGTATAATGAACCACACTCATTTTATGTCCATGCTTTCTTTCTATATCTCGTTTCATGGTTCGCGTGTATGCAACAAAAGCGCTGATAATTATGACATAAATTATCAGAACCAAGGCTTGCATATTGCTTAATCAGTTTTTTTTTTTAAGATAGAAGTTCAGTGTGCAATAACTGCGTCTATTAAGAATGGGTTGTGTTGGAGATCTATTCACAAATATTTCTATTTGTGAATACGTGTACACAAAAGTAAAAAGGAAAACTTATCTTATTGTGGCTATTTTCCTTTTCATTTCTATCTGTATATCTATCAGGACTCTATCTATTCTCTTGTTCTGTCTACTTGGTGAGTAAGGTGAAATTTCATTATTGTTATTTTCTAAGGTTGATGTTTATCATTAATAAGGTATTTTAAAGAATTATGTTGGAGATTTGCTCGTTATAAGAATCGTAAACATTTGTATCTATTTACCTACATCTTTACTAGTCTATCTATTCCCCAAGCCTGTCTGTTTGTATTTTCTCATTTAATTACATTTGGTCATATATTTATCTATAATTCTCTTTATCACTCTATTTACTCCCTTGTTCTGCCTGTCCTTATCTTTTCATCCTTGTTATTATCCTTTATTATTAGTATTAGTATTAGTATTATTATGAATATTATTATGAATATATTATTATCATTATTATTGTTATTATCATTATTACTATTATTATTATTATTATTATTTACTTTTTGTCTTTATCGTCATTAGTCTTGTCTATTCTCTTAGGCTCCCTATCTATCTCTTTCATCATCTTATCTTATCTTTCCCTACATATTTACACTCTTCATAGAGTCAGTATTTCTTCTGCAGAATTCATTAATATGCAGAAAGTTGCGAACCATTATAGAAAATACCGTAAACATCTCATCACTACCGAACTTTAGTCCATATTTTTTGGCTCGTATCTTTCCATTTTTTCTTTTTTCTTTCTTTTTCTCTTTTTTCGTTGCACCGTCATCTTGAGGCGCTAAGTGGCCTCCTTCAGATGATAAAATTTCGTCGAAACTTTGCTTCCCTAATGCATTACTGAACGCATAAATTTATAAAGAAAATTCTGTCTCGTTTTCTCCAGATTATTTGAAGATCGAGGGGAAACTTCGAAATATCATAAATTCCTGGTGGCAAATTGTGTACGTGTTTATGGGGGTTGCGTGTTTGTATTTTGCGGGTTTGTTTGTCTTTGTGTGTTTATTTGTTTGGTAGTTCGTCTCTTTCTGTTGGGCGTCTCTCTCTCTCTCTCTCTCTCTCTCTCTCTCTCTCTCTCTCTCTCTCTCTCTCTCTCTCTCTCTCTCTCTCTCTCTCTCTCTATCTATATGTTTATCTAAGTATCTGTCTACTTATGTATCTGTCTGTCGACATATCTGTAAACCTCTCTCTATCTATCTATCTATCGATCATTCTATTTGCCTATCCACAAACAAACACTTGATTACACAAACACATGTATAAGTAAATTAGAAAAAAAATATGCGATACACGTATGGATAGATATATAAATAACAAGAAGCACCCAGAGAGCGCATACCTCCGCCAAGGCAAAAGG
>NW_020872852.1:42500-44961 GCF_003789085.1 Penaeus vannamei
AGAGGGTGAGGAAGGTGAAAGGAAGGAGGGGGGTGTATGAGGAGGAGAGAGGGGAAAGAGGGGTGGTGGAGAGGAAGGAGGAAGGAAGGAAAGGGAGGAGGAGGGTGAGAAAAAAAGGAGGAATAAAGGAAAGACGAAAAAAAAAGAGGAGGGCAAGGAAGGAGGGGAAAATAGGAGGAGAAAGTGGAAGGACGGGATGGAAGAGGAGGGAGTGAAAAAGAATGGAAGAATAAAGAGGAAAGAGGAGGCCGAGGAAGGAGAAAGGAAGGAGGGGGAAGCAGGAGGAGGAGAGAGGGGAAAGGGGGAATGGAGAGGAAGGAGGAAGGAAGGAAAAGGAAGGGAAATCAAGAGAGAGAAGAAGGAAGAGGAGGGCGAGGAAGGAGATAGGAAGGAGGAGAAAGTGAAAGATGGGAGAAGGAGGAAGGAGGGAGAAAATAAAGAGAAGAGAGGAGAAAGGAGAAGAGAGAGAAAGAGAGAGAGAGAGAACAGATATAAGGAAGAAGAGAGGAAGAGGAAGGACCAGGATGAAGAAGGAGAATCGAGAAGAATTAACAAAGGGAACTCTACACCATTATTTGTAGAAACATGTACAATTTTCCTTTTTCAAATTATGCAAATACGCATTAGAATCTAGGTAGATGAAGTTACTTAGAACAACTTCCAGGTACAGATCATCATCAAGAACATCAGCAGAAACTCTTTGAAGTATTACTGTATTCTTGACATAGAGATGAAAATAGGAAACACACCTTCAAACCAAGCCGAAATAACTTTTTTTTTCTTTAATCCTGGCAAAAACAGACCTTATTTTTTTATTTTTTTAATCTTGGCAAAAACAGACCGTATATTCTCTTTAAAAAATAGATTTGTGACGAATTTCCAGAAAGAGGATTGTTTTGATAGTAATTAGAGGCTAGTATTTCGAATTTCACATTTCCGTAAACTTCTTTTATTATTTTTATTAAGGGTAAAAGCTTACGGAGTATTAGTTCTGCTGAGAAAATCCACTTGGACTTTTTTTTGAGTTTGTTTCTGATGAAAAATTTCATTCTCTGTTTCCGATAATTAATTTCTTTCTCTATTTCTGATGAAAAAAAAAATCTTTCTCTGTTTCCGATAATTAATTTTTTTCTGTTTCCGATAATTAATTTCTTTCTCTGTTTCGGATAATTAATTTCTTTCTCTGTTTCCGTTAATTAATTTCTTTCTCTGTTTCGGTTATTAATTTCTTTCTCTGTTTCGATAATTAATTTCTTTCTCTGTTTCGGATGTTTTCTCTGTTTCTGATGATTAATTTTTCTCTCTTTTTCTGATAATTAAATCTCTCTGTTTGCGATAATTAATTTCTTTCTCTATTTCTGATAATCAACTTCTTACTCTGTTTTTCATAATTAATATCTTTTTGTATTTCTGATAATCTTCTTACTCTGCTTTTTATAATTAATTACTTTCTCTGTTTCTGATGATTAGTTTCTTTTTCTATTTATGATAATTTTTTTCTTTCTGAATTTCCAATCATTCCTTTCTTTCTCTGTTTCCGACAATTAATTTCTTTCTCTGTTTCCGATAATTAAATTATTTTTCCGTTTCCGAAAATTAATTTCTTTCTCTCTTTCCGATAATTAATTTCTTTCTCTGTTTCAGATAATTGATCTCCATTTCTCTTTTACTTGCGATCTATTTTTGACAATTAATCATCTTCTATGTTTCGGATAATTGACTTTCATATCTCTTTCTGTTGCTGATAATTTCTTTCTCTATTTCTCATAACCAGTTTTCTTCTTTATTTCCGATAATTCCTTTCTCTCTCTCTCTCTCTCTCTCTCTCTCTCTCTCTCTCTCTCTCTCTCTCTCTCTCTCTTTCTCATAATTCATTTCTCTATTTCCTTATTCATTACTCTTCCTATTGTATTTAACATTTCTTGGTCGGAGCAGTTTCCTCTTCGTTTCTCTATTTAAATATCAATTCACTTATTCAATCGCTTTGAAATTGTAGAGAATCCTCTGACTCTAAAACCACGCTCGTAAATTATTTAAACATGAATTTAAACAGAGAGAGAGAAAAGAGAGAGAGAGAGAGATGAGAGAGAAGAGAGAAGAGAGAAGAGAGAGAGAGAGAGAGAGAGAGAGAGAGAGAGAGAGAGAGAGATAGATAGATAGATAGATAGATAGATAGATAGATAGATAGATAGATAGAGAGAGAGAGAGAGAGAGAGAGAGAGAGAGAGAGAGAGAAAGAGATAGATAGATAGATAGATAGATAGATAGATAGAGATTAGATAGATGATAGATAGATAGATAGATAGATATAGATAGGATAAATAATAGATAGATAGATAGATAGATAGAGAGAAACAGACAGAAAGAAATAATAATAATTCTTGAAAGATGATTTACATTGTGTTCTAGTGAGAAATAACCCTTGGCGATCGACAGAATTTTACAATCTGAAATAAAATGG
>NW_020872852.1:45061-50061 GCF_003789085.1 Penaeus vannamei
CTCTTTCCCTCTGTCCTCCCTCTACCTTCCCTCTCCCTCCCACCCCTTCCTTCCCTCCCACTCCCGCCCCCCCTCTCCCTCCCACTGCCTTCCCTCACCCTTCGCCTCTCCCCCCATCCTCCCCCTCACTCCTTCCCTCTCTCCCTACCCGTTTCCCACTCCTTCCCTCTCTCCCTTCCCGTCTCCCTCTCCTTCCCACTTCACCCTCCCGTCTATCAGAATCTGTGCAAAATCACCCCAGACGTAATGTGTCTCTGCATTATCATTGATCTTGTACTACTTGCTGGTCCAGACGGCTCTCACATGTAATAATTTCTTTCTCCTCTATTTTCTCTCTTTCTCTCCTTGCTTCTATCTCTCTCGCGTTGTCTTACCTCTCTCTCTCTTGCATGTTTTTTTTTTTTTTTTTTGTGATTCCCAACTCATCTGTCGTCACTTGCCTCTCTCTCTTCTCTCTCCTCTCTTTCTCCCCCCTCTCCGCTCGCCTCCGCGCTTCGCTCTCCTTGCTCATCTTCTCTCTCTCTCTCCTACCTCTTCTACCTCTCTCTCTCTGCCTCTCTCTCTCTCTCCTCTCCTCTCTCTCTCTCTTCTCTCTCTCTGCTCTCTCTCAACTCTCTCTCTAACTCACTCACTCACTCACTCCTCTCTCTCTCTCTCTCTCCTCTCTTCTCCTCTCTCTCTCTCCTCTCTCTCCTCTCTCTCTCTCTCTCTCTCTCTCTCCTCTCTCTCTCTCTAACTCTAACCTCCTCTCTCTCTCCTCTCTCTCTCTCTTCTCTCTCTCTCTCCTCTCTCTCTCTCTTCTCTTCTCTCTCTCTCTCTCTCTCTCTCTCTCTCACACACACACACACACACACACACACACTTTCTCTCTCTCTCGTGGGGAGCTCGGGGAGCTTGGTAGGAAGAAAATTGGTAATGATGCTGGAGGAAGGAAGAGAAAAGAAGAGAGGAGAGAGAAGCGGAGAGATAAGGAGGGGAGACAGAAAGATAGATATTTGGAAAGAAAGAGAGAGGGAGGAGAGAAAGAGAGTGACAAAGAAAGAAAAGAAGAGGAGAAGAATCAGCAGAGGAGAGAGACAGACAGACAGAGAGAGAGAGAGAGAGAAGAGAGACGAGAGACGGAGAGATGGAAGATAGAGAAGAGAGAGAGAGAGGAGAGAGAGAGAGAGAAGAAAAGTGAGAGTGAAGATGAGAAAGGAAAGAGATGAGAGAGAAAAGAAAGAGAGAGAGATAGAGAGAAGAGAGAGAGAGAGAGAGAGAGAGGAGAGAGAGAGAGAGAGAGAGAGAGAGAGAGAGAGAGAAGAGAAAACAGCGAGAGAGAAGAGAGACAAGGATAATGATGAGCTCACCCGGATTACTCGAGAGTTGAGATTATTCCGTGTGTTTGGATATGAAAGTAGGCTTTTTTGTTCTTTGTTGTTGTTTTGTTTCGGTCCGCCCTTTTCAATTCCGTTGTCGGTTCTTCTTTCTGTTACTCATGTGTCTTAATATATTATCCTTGTCTGTCTGTCTGTATCTCTCTCTCTCTCTGTCCTATCTATCCTATGACAACCACATACACTCTCCTTCTCTCCCTCTTCTCTCTGCTCTCTCTCTCCTCTCCTCTCTTCTCTCTCTCTCCTCTCTCTCTCTCTCTCTCTCTCTTTCTCTTTCTCTTTCTCTTTCTCTTTCTCTTTTCTCTTTCTCTCTCTCCTCTTCTCTTTCTTTCTCTTCTTTTCTCTTCTCTTCTCTGCAGTTCTTTTTTATCTATCTTTAATTCTATCTCTCTATTTATCAATTATCTTTCCTCGTATTCCCAGCTCTTTCTCAACACCATGACAAGATTAATACCAATCTCTCATACATATTTATCTTCTCTAAGTTAGAGATTCATCAAGAAATTATTTTTTATTATCTTTTTTTTTTTTTTTTTTTTTTTTTTTTTAACTATGTCTCCTTGTCACCGCATCGAAGTAGACAAACCGTGAATCAAAAAAAAAAAAAAAAAAAAAAAAAAAAAACTTTTTTTGAAATTCCACATTCAAAATGATTTAAAATTCCGACGTTTGTTTCGGTTTCCTTTGATCTCAACTTAAGGACATTAATCAAATCCGCCTCTCTAATATTTCTTCTTTTCTCGTTTAATCAGCTAAAGTGTGGTTGTCTTGAACAGGTGATTAATCTTTATTTTCTTAATTGGTTCCGCTTTTTAAACTAATCTTTGTCATCATCATGTTACTATCAATGTATCACTATGGTTATTATCATTATTTATATAACAACCATTATCATCAACGTCATTATAATATGACCATTATCATCAGCATCATGATATCACTATCATGATCCGCGTCATCTTCATATCACTATCATTATCATCATCTTTATATCACTATTATCATTATCATCATTATATCACAATCATAATCATCATGATCATTATATCACTACCGTTGTCCTTATTTCCATTATATCACAACCATTATCATCATTATTATATCGATACCATTATCATCCACATTATTTACTACCATCATTATATCACAAAACCATCATCATCCTCATCACTCATCACATCATCATTACCCATTCATCTCACAACCATATCATCACCATCATAAACTGTATTTCACAACTATTATCATGACCTCATTATTTCAAACTCTCACATCATCATCACCATCATCATCATCCATCACATCATCCACCATCATCATCACATCATCATCATCATCACATCATCATCCATCATCATCCTCATCATCACATCTTCATCATCATCATTCATCATAATCATCACAACCATTATCATCACCATCATAACTGTATTTCACAACTATTATCATGACCATCATTATTTCACAACTCTCACCATCATCATCATCATCACTATCATCATCATCATCATCATCACCATCATCCTCCATCATCATCATCACCATCATCCTCATCATCATCATCATCATCATCATCATATCATCACCATCATCCTCATCTCATCCTCATCATCAACCATTAACTTCCACCACCAATCACAAATCAATAAAGATCATTTCCCATCTAACCTCTCCCATATTTTCACCCTTAGCTGTGGCAGTTGACCCTCCGTGACGTCAGAGCAGCGGATGCCGGCCTGTACGAGTGCCAAGTGACTACCCACCCCCACGTCACTCTTTTTCACGCTGAGGTCGTAAGTAAGTGCAAGGAGGGGGCAAGGGTGAAGGGGAGGGTAGGGGAGGGAGGGAGAGGGATAGGGGAAGAGTGGAGGTGAGGAGGGGAGAGAGGGGTCGAGGGGAGTAGGGGGAGAGAGGGGGAGTGAGGGGGAGAGCGGAAGAGGGGAGGATAGGAAAGAGGGGATAAGGAGGGAGGTAAAGTGAAGATTAGGGGAAGGAAAGGGAGGGGAGTGAGGGAAGGAAGAGGGAGAGGAAGGGAGGAGAGGAACGAGAGGAGAGAGGACGAGAGAGAGAGAGAGAGAGAGAGAGAGAGAGAGAGAGAGAGAGAGAGAGAGAGAGAGAGAGAGAGAGAGAGAGAGAGAAGAGAGAGAGAGAAGAGAAGAGAAGAGAGAGAGAAGACACACACACACACACAGAAAGAGACCCACATCAAAGCATCTAAAATGTTTATCCATGCACATTAACTCACTAGAAAACCAAGGGCTTCATGAACAATATGGACCAATATGCAAATGAGACTAGTTGCATTATCAACAAAGAGTACACGTATTACGCGCTGTCCCTTTTACAGATCCTATTCAAAGCGTCCTTTTGAATCTGTAATTGAATGAGGATATTAATCAACGGTCATAGACACCAATTAATGAACCTGGCTAATGACAAAATACTTTTTTTCTTTCTTTTTTGTGAATATATTGGATTTTTTTCCTATATGGGGCTTTCGTTTAGACGTAATAAAATTTTGGTTATTTTTTGTACTCTATAGTAATGAAGAAGTTATGTAACAAGTATATTAATGTGTGTAATGGTTTAAGTGATATGTCTAACAATTAAAGTAATGCTTATACTAACAAACATATTCAATAACTTAGGTAACACTTAACCTAGTCTTACTTACTATATCAATAATGAAACTGAACAAAGGAAAACCTAACTATAGCAAATATCTAACTTACCCAATGATATACGATCTTAACTAACTTATCAAACTCTAACATATCATAAATAAGTCTAACCTTCCCTAACCCAACCCAACCCAGGCCAACTAAACCTAACCTAATCTAATCCAGTGCAATCCTACTTAACCTAGTTCAACTTCAAGCAAAACTTTCCAACCCAACTTAACCAGCTTAACCATCATGCAAAACCAACTCAAACATAACCCAACCCACCCCTATCACCCACTCCCAAACCCAGCCCACCCAACATAAACCCAACCCACTCCCAAACCCAGCCCAACATAACCCAACCCACCCCAACCCACCCCCTATCACCCATCCAAACCCACTCCCAACCCCAACCCAACCAAAATCTAACCACCCCCACCCGACCCTTCCAGAAGCCCGCGCGGTCATCCAGGGAGCCCCCGAAATCCACGTGCACACGGGGGTCACCCTGCGCCTCGACTGCACCGTGGAATACGCCACGCAGCCCCCGACCTACATCTTCTGGTTCCACAATGGCAGCATGGTGAACTTCGACCACCGGCGGAGCACCCTCACCGTCAGGAAGCACAAGTACGGGAGTTCCCTTGCGGTTACCAACGTTACCTGGGACGACGCCGGTTTCTACAGCTGCGAGCCCTACTTGGCAATACCTGCTAATCTCACGCTGCATGTTGTTGCAGGTAAGTGATGGGTCTGAAAAAGGGTTTGTTGTGTTTTTTTTCCATGGTTGTTGTATGTATATCATATGTATGTATGTATGTTGTTGAATATATCGTATGTATGTATGGATACTGTTGAATAAATCATATGTATGTATGGATATAATTGAATGTATCATATGTATGTATGTATATTGTTGAATATATCATATGTATGTATGTATATAATTGGATTTAAGTAT
>NW_020872852.1:67561-87561 GCF_003789085.1 Penaeus vannamei
TGTGTGTGTGCGTGTGTGTGTGTGTGTGTGTAAGTATAAAAGTAGAACTATCAATGTTAGGAGCTAAGCTGTAAATCTGGTCTTTAATGAGGTACCAATAAGATAAAAACACTATCCCATTCAAAAGATAAGCGTTATCAGCAAGTCCCTCTTCCTTTATCTCATTCAACAATCTATAAGGAAATCACCTAACCCATTGCTATCAAAATGTCCATCTTTTCGTAAACATTCTCTTAACGTTTTTTTTCTAATTTCAAAAACGTTAACATTTTCTTCTGATCTGGATTTTTTTTTCTTTTAGGAAAAAATATGGGATAAAAAAAAAACATTGGTTATGGAGTCCAGTAGCATTGTCCTCTGCATGGCTCTCACGTTTAGAATGATGAGGTCCTTCTCTTTTAGAAAAATAACGAATATTAGTAACATACAAGACTTCGCCGTAGCTACATAATGAGATAATGAACAGGTAATTATGATATTAATGGAGGGCGAGGGATTCTCTTGATTCAAAGAGATATACAACCGTGAATAAAGGTTTATCCTAAGAGCTGAGAAAAAATACTTCGAAGAGCGAATAGTTAAAGAGAAGAGAGAGAGAGAGAGAGAGAGAGAGAGAGAGAGGAGAGAGAGAGAGAGAGAGAGAGAGAGAGAGAGAGAGAGAGAGAGAGAAGAGAGAGAGAGAATGGGGAGGGGGAGGGAGAGTGACAGACAGACAGAAAAAAATAGATCCTGTGAGCTAGGAAAAGTTACTTCGGATAGTGAATGAATTAAAGAGAGAGAGAGAAAGAGAGAGAGAGAGAGAGAGAAGAGAGAGAGAGAGAGAGAGAGAGAGAGAGAGAGAGAGAGAGAGAGAGAGACAGACAGTCAGACAGACAGAAAAGGTAGATCCTATGAGCTAGGTAAAGTTACTTCGGATAGTGACGAGAGAGAGAGAGAGAGAGAGAGAGAGAGAGAGAGAGAGAGAGAGAGAGAGAGAGAGAGAGAGATGTGATAGACAGACAGATAGAAAAAGTAGATCTTATGAGCTAGGAAAAATTACTTCGGATAGTGAATGAATTAAGAGAGAGAGAGAGAGAGAAAGAAGAAAAAAGAATAAAAAAATGTTTTCTTAGATCACTTCTTACGCTGTAGCTAGTGATTGTGCTTTAAGTTTTGATGAGCCTGACACATTCTCTTAACCGTTTTGTCAAAATTGAAAAAGTAAAGTTGTCATTTTAGTGAAAGTCAGAGTGGTAATTGCCTTCTTATTCAGCAAAAAGGAAAATAAAGTGTTCTTTTTAGTAAAAATCAGAACTCACATGCATATATACATTACATACTCATACAGCAAAGACTGGCGATTTCTAAAGCAATTTCAAGTGAATCTTACGAAATCGCACACATAACGTAAACAATATCTTTACATACCTCGTACACAAAGCTAATACAAAGGTAAATTCTCACTGAAAAAAACAAAGGCTGGGAGGTTCCAAAATTCTCTTGCCTGACCCAACATAAGGGGAAGGCTGGATCAGTAGCAACACGAGGAGGTGTCATGGCGTCTGATTCTATTTTTGGAAAAAAAGAAAAAAAAAAAAAAAAACATGGGGTTTATTTTGATGACGTCACAAAAGTTACGGATACTTTGTGAATATGGTCGATCATTTTAGTCTCTTCAGTTTTCAAAAAGGATGGAAAATAATGGTTATAATGGTTATATTTTCATCGAACGATCATCAAAAACAGACGCCATGACACCTCCTCGAGTTGCTGCTGATCAAGCCTTTCCCCCAGCATACGTCTAAAATCTTGGGCCATGCGATTATTTATCCTACTTTCCTAAACACAAAATATATTACACGACATGTACCATACTACTCATTATACCTACACATATATATATAATAAAGAAAATTCATTTATTCCACAAACTAAAGCTATGAATTCATATGGTTTAATATATTTGTATTTTTGCACTACTATAAATCCATAACGCAATCCGTAAATAAACACTGATGGAGACACTTTTGGTTCCTATTACTTCCGAACTAAATTTCTGAAACATTTCCCTTTTTTCACATTACACACACATATATATGTACATATCTATCTATCTATCTATCTATCTCTCTCTATATACATATATTATATTACATATACATACATGTATACATATACATATGTACAAACACACACACACACACACAGGATTGTAGCCTACCACCGCGCATGCGCAGAAGCAAGGAAGATACTTTTTTCGGTACGGCATGTATATATATATATATATATATATATATATATATATATATATATATATATATATACATATATATATAATATTATATATATGTATATATATATATATGTATATATATATATACATATATATATATATATATATATATATATTATATATATAATATATATATATATATATATATATATATATATATATATTCATATACATGCAGAACAAAATGCATTAAATAAAGATATTAAGAAGATACAACATTCATTAAACATGTCCATTCTATCGAAATACTTCATATGTACACATACATACATACATATATATATATATATATATATATATATATATATATATATATATATATATATATATATATATATATATGCCGTACCGAAAAAAAGTATCTCCTTGTTTCTCCGGATGCGCGGTGGTAGGCTACTATACAATCCTTCGCGGGAGGGGGGGGGGGGGATTATGCCCATTTTGCCCGAACTTGCTCGTGTGAGTACTGTACACCTGCTTGCGAGTATTTTTTTTTTTTTTATTATTTATTTTTTTTTATTCAAACGCCATATTTGAAAAGGCCTATTCACTCTGAGTAAAGTAAGTGGAAATTTATATAAATGTGAATCTATCCTCATATTAGATTTTACAATTACAGCCCGTCTCCTCCTCACAGTAATTTCATTCCAAGGAAACTACCTAATTAAACACTGGACTTCTTATTTTCATTTATAATATTACGATGTACACATAAAGGAATATCTTATTTGTATTTTTGAATAATATATGTTATACTGTTGAATATGCTTTTTTTTTTATCTAATCCTTGTGAATTGTCATAACTGACGACCTCTGACCCGATTCTAAAAAGAAATGAAACAAAGAGAAAACGAACCATATACAGCCAACAACAAAAGCGATGTCGCCTTGTCAGACCTGGGCTTGGAGAGATCTCGCCCTTCTTGCCCTGAAAGGTGGCCCACGTTCAAACAACCTGGACATAGTTAGGAAAGGGGGGGGGGGGGAGGGGTGATTTAGATTCGCAACGCAAAGCAAGGAGTGAGTGTTCGGCTATGTTTCAGTCCCATCTTATCAAGGCTAGTGTCTGCTACCCCCCCCCCTCTCACTCACCTCCCGCACCCCCCTCTCTCTCTTTTACACACTCACACACACACATACATACTGTGAGAAATATTTGTGGGTGTGAATAATGCATCGTCTCAAAGAACGCCTCTTGGGCTACCAAACATTAATAAATGGCTTTGGCCGAAAAACTTCGAGGGTAATGGGATGTAAAGTTATAGGTATCATATAGATATTATATTATCATTATTATGATTATGATTATGATTATCATTGCCTATTTTTTTTTTTCATTATCACTATATAATCAATTATGAATATTATACGCACAGAGTTAGACACGAATAATCGTCCTATTCTTCTAGATCATCTAAGATGAATGAAAGTCCTTCTGGCACCGAGGACTTTCAGCGTCAGGAGAGGCGATGGAATTAGGTAAGGAAGAAGGGAAGAGAAGCTGCTCAGTGGGCGCGTCGGCCGGACAGCCTCTTCATTACGGCGGCCTCCGCCCTGCTCACGTCCTCAGTGAGCCCTACCAGTAGCAAGGGCACGTTTTCAGCCCTCGGCCACAAAAATTGAACGCCATAGTTGCGCTCAATCCATGCGGCCATGCTGCCTTCGGGGCCGAGCACCAGGATGTGCTCCTCGCGCCTGATGTGGAGCGGCACGAGGACGTGCTCGGGGCGGAATTTGAGGTTCGCCATGAGCTCGAGCTCGGCGACGGCGGCCCGGGCGTTTTCCTTGAGGCCCGTCACCAGGATCTGGGCCGCGTTCCGCTCAGGGAGCTGGATTGTCACCCCATGCCTCTGGGGCGACATGACGGATTCGGAACCGCCCTTGCCGATGGCCTTGCCGATCCGCCCGGGCTCGACGCAGACCGGAATCGTCCCTTCAGCTCTCTCGGCGACGCCGCTCCTCGGCGAATTCTTCATCACGGCGGCGCCTCTCTGCTACCTGGAGTTGTATGGAGGCCACGGCTTTTTCGGCTGCGCCCAAAGGCCCCTCGACCACCAGGGGCCATTCAGGGTGCTCGCGGGAGTGGGTGTGGAGCTTAACCCCGAACTCCTCCTGGACCTTGGAGGCGTGGCATCCGCCTTTTCCTATGGCGATGCCGATGTCTTCGGGAAGGATGTCCACCGGGAGGACCACGCGCTGTTGGAGCACGTCCTGCAGGACGAGCTCCTCCAACTCCTTGCCTGTCCGCACATTGGCGGACAGGCCAGATACGACGATGGGCGATTCCCTGTCCTTGGGAACGTTAACCCGGACGCCGTACTTTTCCCTGATGTAACTGATGCGGGCGCCGCCCTTGCCGATGGCCTTGCCGTAGTGCGCTGGCGCGATGTCAGGGGAAGCGCTTTCAGAGCTGCGGACCTGTCCTTCGATGTCCGCGAGCTTTCGAACATCAGCGCACGGTCCTTTTCCTTGCCGATTAAGGCACAGGTTTCCGAAGGATCGTCCTCCCTCAACGGCATCTTCAGCCAAATCCCGGGGGCCTTCTTGGTCTTCAGGAGTGGCTGCAGGTCCACAGGGATTTGCAAAGGCATGCGCAGGGGCCTGTTGCCGCGAATGCAGGCTTCCATGTGCTGAATAAAGGCCTGAGCGGCCTCTTGCTTGCCCTTGACGAGGAAGGGAGCCACGAGACTGCCGGTGTGGGGCCTGACGAGCTTCACGCCGAAATTCTCCGCGGCCTTGCCAGCCTGCTGGATGAATTGCCGGCGGTCCTCCTAAGCTACATATTGCTTCTATTGCTGGCTGTGACGGAGAAGAAGGAAGGTCAAACGACCGCTGTGTGCTGTGCTGGCGCAGCGGTAAGATGCTGGTCTAGCAATCTTGCGGACCTGCGTTCAATCCCACGCCCGGCCAGTGAGTGGTTACCCCGGCCACTCCTTGCACACAGGGGGAGATTTGGGCAAAATGAAACAGACAGTATGTCACAGCAAAGAATATCCATTGTAACAAATGGAATTAAAACTAAATCTTCTATTGCTGGCTGTGATGGGGAAGAAGGAAGGTCAAATGACCCTTCTATTGCTGGCTATGATGGGGAAGAAGAAAGGTCAAATGACCTTTATTGCTGGCTGTGATGGGGAAGAAGGAAGGTCAAATGACTCTTCTATTGCTAGCTGTGACGGGGAAGAAGGAAGGTCAAATGACCCTTCTATTGCTGGCTATGATGGGGAAGAAGGAATGTCAAATGACTTTTTGCTGGCTGATGGGAAGAAGGAAGGTCAAATGACACTCCTATTGCTGGCTGTGACGGGGAAGAAGGAAGGTCAAATGACCCTTTTATTGCTGGCTGTGATGGGGAAGAAGGAAGGTCAAATGACCCTTCTATTGCTGGCTATGATGGGGAAGAAGGAATGTCAAATGACCCTTTTATTGCTGGCTGTGATGGGGAAGAAGGAAGGTCAAATGACCCTTCAATTGCTGGCTATGATGGGGAAGAAGGAATGTCAAATGACCCTTCTATTGCTGGCTGTGACGGGGAAGAAGGAAGGTCAAATGACCCTTCTATTGCTGGCTATGATGGGGAAGAAGGTCAAATGACCCTTCTATTGCTGGCTGTGACGGGGAAGAAGGAAGGTCAAATGACCCTTCTATTGCTGGCTATGATGGGGAAGAAGGAATGTCAAATGACCCTTCTATTGCTGGCTGTGACGGGGAAGAAGGAATGTCAAATGACCCTTCTATTGCTGGCTATGATGGGGAAGAAGGAATGTCAAATGACCCTTCTATTGCTGGCTGTGACGGGGAAGAAGGAAGTCAAATGACCCTTCTATTGCTGGCTATGATGGGGAAGAAGGAATGTCAAATGACCCTTTTATTGCTGGCTGTGACGGGGAAGAAGGAAGGTCAAATGACCCTTCTATTGCTGGCCAAATGACCCTTCTGGCTGTGACGGGGAAGAAGGAAGGTCAAATGACCCTTCTATTGCTGGCTGTGATCAAATGACCCTTCTATTGCTGGCTGTGATCAAATGACCCTGCTGATGGCTGGGGCCGAGGCGCGTCGTCGGATGCCGAGGACGACGAGCCCGACGACGATGAATGAGACGGCGACTGCGACGACCGCTGTCAGTGCCATCGACGTCTTTTGCTCCTTGATGCTCTCAGCGAGTGCCCGGAGGTTCTGCAGTGCCTCCGCATTGCACTCGCGCTGCCGCCGACGGTCGACGAGTCGCGGGTGGGCCACGGCTGCTTCTCCCTCAGCGGGCACTCGACGGAGGGACCGGCGGCGGGGATCAAGCGTGGGATGCGGCCACATAGGTCTCTTATTTCCGCGACCTGCTTGGCCACGGCGGCTTCTTCTTGCCGTATAAGACGTCTGTATTGTATGAAAGAAGGACTAATAAATGCCGCGCACATTAGGGCGATTGATATATATTTTTTTTATTCGCCATTGCTCCTAACAAGGCGCCCGGGATCCCGAGTGCAGCAAGGTAAGGCATTATATGAATGGGTTGTATGTGCGAGGCGTGTATGCGTGTATGTGTGTATGTGCGTGCTTGTGTGTATGTTGTGTGCGTGTGTGTGTATGTGCGTGTGTGTGTGTGTGTGTCCGTACGTGTTCTCGCGTGTGTGTCCGTTTGTGGGTGCGTGCGTGTTTATTCGTGTGCGTAAATGTGTGCGTGTGTATTTCTTTGATTTGCCTCTCCCCCTCCTTCTCTGCCTCTTGGCACAATGTGATCAGTCCTTCTATGTTATCACTATATTTGTGGGGAAAAAAATCCCGAAAACCGAAGTCGCGGGGAAACGGAATTGCACGTGGTAGAATCGTGTCCTCTCACCCAGCCACTAAGAGTCAAATGCTGTTTCTCTCCCTCTCTGTCTCTCTTTCTCTCCCTCTCTGTCTCTCATTCACACACACAACAAACGCACACCCAAGCACATTAACTGGCAACAGTTCATGGCGAAAGATGTAGATGACGCAGCGAAAATCAGCCATGAAATGATATCAGTGTATGCATAACCCTTTTAGAAATTATAGTAAATGCGTCCTTCGAGACTATAATCTCTGGTCTTTTAAATTGTAATCTGATTTTATCTCACTTCTCGCTTTATCTGTTCTATATTTATGTTCTTAATGTGTATTTGGTGATTAATAGTTGGTAATGATGATTTTCAGTTCATTATCCATATCAGTAGTCACAAGTAGACGGGGTGTGATAGGCCTAAAATACACTTGCAATACAGGAGAGAGAGAGAGAGAAGAGATGAGATTAGGCTGTCTTTGTGTTGTCTCGTTTTAACTTGTTCTGGGCTTGGAGAGATCTCGCCCTTCAAACAACCTGGACATAGTTAGGAAAGGGGGGGGGGCAGGGGTGATTTAGATTCGCTACGCAAACCAAAGAGTGAGTGTTCGGCTATGTTTCAGTCCTATCTTATCGAGACTAGTGTCTGCAACCCCCCCCCCCCCCGCTTCTCACTCTCACTCACTCTCCGTCTCCCCATCTCTCTCTCTCGCTCGCCCTCTCTCTCTCTCTCTCTCTCTCTCTCTCTCTCTCTCTCTCCTCTCTCTCTCTCTCTCTCTCTCTCTCTCTCTCTCTCTCTCTCTCTCTCTCTTACACGCACGCACACATACATACTGTGAGTAATATTTGTGGGTGTGAATAATGCATCGTCTCAAAGAGCGCCTCTTGGGCTACCAAACATTAATAAATGGCTTTGGCCGTAAAACTTCGAGGGTAATGGGGTGTAAAGGTAAAGGTATCGATTACCTTGTTTTCCTTTTATTTCGTTCGGGTGCCTCCTACGAACCACGACCTCCACCCGCGTTCATGACTCGCGAAGCACGGTTGGTTGGGGTCAGCTTGAGTGTGATGGGCCACTTGGCTCCGCCCCTCGCAGTCATATACTTATAGAAAGTATTAATGTCTATTATATCAGCATAAAGTTTGAGATACAAATTGATTCAAAGTGCATCGTCAGTCAACCTAATTTATTATATTATTTCCGAAACTGTTGGTGAAAATGAATGATGGAGATATGAAAAGCAGTGAATGTGTGCAGCGGTGCATTAATATAATGATGGTGAGATATATAGGATGCAGGTGTTGCGAAACATACTATTAACATATCTTTTAGTGTTAAATTATTAATTGACAGTCTTTAGATCTGGGCAGATTGGGCACTTCCCGGCGAGCAGCCGGTTCACGCTTCCTCACTTTACCCAAGGCTAAGGGGATATTCTCTTAGCCTTGACTATACGCCTTTATTTGTCGTTTTAGCGGCTGGTGTCCAGCACTTTGTCGGTGTTTCCCCTCCAAACACATACGTCTTTCACATATCTATTTCGTTATTTTTGGTAATGAAATCATTGTAAACATTTGGAAATATAATGGCGTATGAAATAATGTCAAATTTCTTTTCCAAATAACATATCAAAAGTTTACCTTTATCTAAATAGCGGAACCAGGTGATATAAGACGGAGTGAGAGAGTAGCTGCTTAGGATAATACAGAGCCATATGTTAATGTACATCCTTCATATATGAATAAAGGATATTTCCGTCTGACGATTATTAAATATGAATAAGTTCCAGCAATGTTCAGTTTTATATATATATATTATATATATATATATATATATATATATATATATATATATAGAAAATACGATAAGGAATTGAAATAAAACGGTGATAAAATTTCTTGATAATAATTTTCGAAATAATATACGATAATTTATTTCTTCAGGCAGGTTTCCAATATATCCATCAAATTAACAAGTAAACAGGAATAAAAGCAATCCCTATTTCTCTCTCTCTCCATGTATACTTCAGTCATTATTGCACTTCGCCGGATTTCCGTCCTTTCCCACCTCCTCACATTCGAACCATCCGAACTATGCCCTAGTTGTTTGAAGGTGGGCCTCCGTTCAGGGCAAGAAGGGCATGATCTCACTGAGTCAGGACAGGCGAGGCGTCACCGCCTTTGTTGCAGGCTGTACAATGGCGCAGTGAGTAGGATCAGAGCGCTATACAATAAGGTCGGAAGTTCCGTCAGTCATGCTGTTCACATGGATCTAAAAGTTCATACTTCTAACACATTATATTTTCAAGGTGTTTGTGAAACGTGAATGTCATGGTGAACTGCTTGGTGGGTACTGAAGACGTGGTGAGTTATTGTGAACCCCGATGCATGCAATAAGGGAGATACAGGTGAGGCAAGTAGTATGTTCGTACTTTTGTGCAGTGTACTCTTTAAGGGTCGCATTTCACTGATTCTTTTGTACTACGAGTATATTGAAGTTGTGAAGCACTTCGTGATTAGTTACGTTGCAGGTCCGCTACGTGCACTGTTGTTTTGTGGTACCGCTGTGTAATGCTGTGCTAGCTTTGAGCCGTGTATGCACCATGGAACGAGTTTCCCCTTTGTTAGCAAGTGCCCTTGCCTGGTTATAGTGTATACCCATGTTTGTTTTCGTTTTTTTTTTTTTTTTTTTTTTTTTTTTTTTTTTTTTTTTTTTTTTTTTTTTTTTTTTTTTTTTTACATTCGGGCACAGCTACCGATGTTCTGTATTTACTCATGTGATTGAGATTTGTTTTTGTTAATTAATTCATTATATTATTCATTGTTTACGTATGACCAAGTGGATGATGAGTTATATTGTAGATACAATGAAAGAGGCTCAGGCCTTAGGTATGAATTCCGAACAAGTTTCAAAGTTGATTCAGGACTAACAAAAGTCCGCTTGTAAAGGGTTAGTGATGGTTTCACTGTAAATATGCAAATGAGTGATTGGGTGTGTGAGGATTCGGGTGATCGAGCCATTTGCGTGTTCTGTCGATGGGTTCACGAACCCGAAGCAGAGGTGACGTCGGCAACCACGACAGCACGACCTGCCACTTGGCTCCGATCTCTTCACCTATTCACTTCATGTAAGTAATTACATTATTTATGGAATTTTGTTGGACTTTGTGTATTAAACTTTGAACTCTAATTCTACCCTTAGAAAAGGGTATGTGATAGGATATAAGTGACTAAATGATCATGACTAAAACATGGTTTTCTTTACAGCCTCTACGGAAAAAAACTACTCAAAAACTCAAAAACGACACTGTTTGTCGCACAGCGGAGTGGAAGCCCTTGTTCATGGGCGAAGATCCATTCGTGGGCAAGAGGATACCCCAATCTGTTTATACAGTGTGCATTCCTGGATAATTTATCAACAGAACTGTATTTGTAAACTCATGAATAAGACTAATTCTTGTTCAGGATTTTTTTTTTTTTTCGTGTACGAAATGTGTTTCATTTCTGAATAATACAGTGAACAACCTGTTATATACTTTCTTTTCAAACCTCGATTGACCCATTCCCAAAAAGGATAACAAAAAGAACAAAGGGGTGAATAAAAGCTATATTGAAATTAAACCAAACCCCGGACACCGCTAAAGAAAGGGCTGGTCGGGAAGAACGTGCGGCTGAACGTGAACTTAAGAAATGTCAGTTGCAATCCGAAGAGGCCGATAAACAACGCGAGCAAGATAAATCTATGGCTGAATTACGGCTTCAAAATGCGTTCGAGGGCAATAGCAATTCCGTTCTCGGTAGTAATAATGATTCGCTACAGATTTGTGAAGGGTTAAAGTTACCGACTTATTATGATAGTAAGGATGACATAAATAGTTACAACATTTCAAAGGATTTGCAAAGTTACAGAAATGGAATAAGGAAGATAATCATGTGTACTTGGGTTCATTACTTAGAGGTCACGGGGTTAAAACTTACGTATCGCTGCCTGAAGATACTGTAAATAATTACGAAAAGCTGAAGGACGCCTTGCTTAGAGCCTATTCACTATCCGACATGTACAGACGTAAATTTCGGGAGTAAATGTCCGGATAAAGAAACGTACGTACAGTTGGTTGCTCGAATGGAACAATATCTTGATCGGTGGATCTCCCTGAGCAATATTTCAAGACTTTAATTCACTCTTTGATTTTTTTAAATAAGGGAACAGCTACTAGGTAACTGCAATTCTGATATGAGAATCTTTTTTGAAGGAATGTGAGTTTGTGACTGCAGTAGAAATGGCGGAGAGCTATATATATATATATATATATTAATATATATATATATATATATATATATATATATATATATATATAATAGATTTAACTGAGAGGAAAAAGATAAAACGACGTGATATTTCTATCGCGAAAAAATAACACAAAAGCTGAATTTTTCACATTACGTAGTGAGGGCCATAAAAGTCCCGAGATCGATTCTCACTAATAACAGAATTCCGCCAAGGTTCTGTGTCCGTTGTGAGTTCAGAAGTGCCTACACATGAAATCGAACCCCACTCGTAACAGAAGTCAGGCAAGGTTCTATGTCCGTTATAGGTTCAAAAATGCCCAAGCCCAAATTCGAACCCCCACTAGTAACAGAAGTCAGCCAGGGTTCTGTGTCCGCTGTGGGTTCACGGATCGAACCCCCAGTAATAAAACATCTCACTGACAGAGTTCTGTGTCTATTGTGGGTTCAAAAGTCCCTACACCCGAGGTCGAACCCCATTAGCAATACAAGTCCACCAGGGTTCTATGGCCGTTGTGGGTTCAAAAGTGCCCAGACCCGGGATCGAACCGGGGACCTTTAGATCTTCAGTCTAACGCTCTCCCAACTGAGCTATCTAGGCCTTGTATTACGTGTCTTGAAGATCAATGCATATAATTAAAAATAGTTATTGGGAAAATAATGACGACCTGGGATCTTAATTCTCATCTTCTGGAATGATCTTAGTATCTTAAAGGACCAAAATTATTTGTCTTCTATACGAGAAACAGACAGTAAGGGTTTTGTGTGTGTGTGTATGTGAGTGTGTGAGTGAGTATGTGTGTGTGTGTGAGTGAGTGAGTGAGTGAGTGTGTGTGTGTGTGTGTGTGTGTGTGTGTGTGTGTGTGTGTGTGTGTGTGTATAAGGCTACTCGTGAAAATGAGGAAGGAAATAAAGTTGGGTGTCATCAGCCATAAAAGTTCGGGAACCACTGACGGAGACTGTCGTGTTACCTTTTTATTTAGGATAAATCAAACCACCACAACCTCCTCCTCCTCCTCACCCACCACCACCTTCTTCTACTTCTTTTTCTTTCTTTCTTTCTTCTTTTCTTCTTTTTCTTTTCTTCTCCTCCTCCTCCGATTACTTCGACTCTTCCTATTCCCTTTCCTCCTCCCCCTCCTCTTTGCGATTTCAGATCTCTGCCCTTGATCTATGTCATTTCAGGCATGAGCAATATTGTCATTATGACTATCAATGTCATCATTACTATGATTATTAATATCATCATGGATGTTATTATTATCACTATTCACTTTTATTGTTGTTATTGTTCTCTTTAACGGTGGTAGTTGTAGGACTGCTATCATTTTCATCATTATCATTGCCATTATCAATGGTATTTACCTTCTATACTAATACTGGTGTGGCAGAGTATATACTACTTATACGACTTCACTCTTTATTCCTAAAAGTTACACACAAATAGAAATAAACACGACATGAGACTGGTCAGTGCTGAGTGGTACCCGCTGTCGCCCACCCTGGAGAGGGAAATGGCGCGGGCGGCGGTAACGTAGGAAGGATCACCGTCTGACTGTATGAAGAGTGTCAGTCTGAGTGTGTTGGAGGTTAAACTGGGTCGGCATTATATCCGCTTGGTGATGGGCGGAAGCAATAAGAGCGTAGTTTGGCTGTATACTTGGAATCACTCATGCAGGGTGGTCCTCGCGACGTCACCCATGCGGCGTGGAACAGCATGGAGCTTGCATGATGCAATATGGTATGCAGTATGTTATAGCTGTTATTGTTATCATTACCATTATCATTATTATTATTATGGTCAAAATTCGTTTTTTAAAATTTCTATATAGATTAGTTAGCCAAACAATGAGAAGCGTTTTCTTTGATAAAGTGAGAAATTTGAAGGGGAAACAAAAGTACTACAGCAACGCGTAACAAAAATGTACAACGGTTAAAATATGTTAGGAAGTAATACATATGTTTCGCATTCTTAAACCTCATGTACAGTATCTTCATTGCTTTAAATCCCGATAAGTTGTTTTTTTTCAAAAGAATGGCGAATCCGAGTCTTCGCGGTCCAGAATCCGGAATGAAATGCCACTTTTTCTTTTCTTGAGATTAGGCCTTCACAATCAAATTTCTTGTTTTGCGACCTCAGCCCGCAGGTCCCGAAAACGCTTGCCCCCCCCCCCCCACATTGTTTTCAATGAATTTCATAATACTCCCTAAAAATCGCACAACACAACAAACGCTTTACCCCCATGCGTCCACATCGTCAAATATGTACAATAAACACATCTTGCACATCACCTGCAGTGCTATCTGCCATCACCAGCGAACTAGTGGCGGCAGATTAGAGATGGCAGATCGGCATCGGGCCCAGCGTGGTTTTCATGCACTGATATGACTGATGTGTAGGCCTACATGCAAGAATACATACACATAAATAATGAATAATAAGAAAACAGCCTCATCAGTTTTCATTTTTGCCCGGGCACAAAACGGGAGCTTTCATTCTTGTGGCCTAAGGCAGAATATAGTAGGGAATGGATAATCAAATGAGTGACATTTGATTATCCTGTTTGCAGCTTAAACTTGCGTAGCCCATTTACATAGAGTAGGCCTTCTTTGTTTTAATGTATTTTGCCTACTGAACAGTATCGTGTTTGCATACTATTCACACAATTAATTCTTGTTAACATGAGTTTATCGTTTCCCATAGTACCTTGTTAATTTGATGAAGGGTATTAAGAACTCAAACACGCTATTGTCCTTATTTAGAAAGCATTACCAAACTAACACAAACTTGTTCTTGGCGTCAAAAATCCCCTTTCTCTGCTTGTTTCTTTTTTCTTTGTGATTTAAGGGTTGGAGGTGATGATAGCAAACACAGGTATGCGTGTAGTATATTTAAAGCAAGAACAGGAGCCACCAACATCCAACTTTAATGACAGTTGGTGGGTAACTGTCTCTGGTGCGACTCCACATCACCACCGAGAGATAGCGTTCGAGTCCACGGGTAACAACTCCCCCCCCCCCCCTCTAATTACACAGATAGCCATTTAAGCTTGTGTAAGGAACATATATATATAGAGGTGGGAGAAAACAGAGGCTTTATTAAAGTGAACAAAATATCCATAATTGTTTTGCACATACAATATGTAAGAGTACAAATAGGATTTGATTAACAAAAGAAACAGATTCATGAGTAGTTCCTCATTCCGTGACATTATAAACCATTTGAATGTTGCGGAGCGCGTCTGATGCGTCTCGGGGTAATGTGTTGCTGCTTCTTTCATCTTGTAACTGTGTTTGGGTTTCACTCATGAGTGGACGAAGATGTCGTCTGCCTCTTGCTGTGGCTCTTCCACTGCCATCAAGCCTTACCAAGTACTGCCGAGGTACTGTCAGCTCTACAATAGTGCCCAAACGGTCCAACGCCCACTGCCGGGGTTCTGGATACGGGAGCGCTTTCCTGATTCAATGGCGGTGAGGTTATGGGCTGACACGTCGTGTCTTAATGAGGCACTTTTTCCCGATTGGTGTAAGGCTCGTTCATGGTTCCTCAGCAAGTAAGGCCACTGCTCGCTCACCCTATAGTTTGAGCTGTCCACTGGAATGGCATTTCTTAACTGACACCCAGTCAGCAGCTGGGCTGGAGAGGCATCATTAATTGTAGTGTTGCCTCATAATATCTTCTTGGCGGATTTGACAGCCACGTCTGCACGTCCATTAGACTGGGGATAGAAACTCCTTGATTCGTGGCTATTAGGGTTTGTACCCCCATCATATGACAGCTCCTCTGGGGTTCCAAATCGCCTGAACCACCTCCTGAAGACGGCTGCGGGACGTGTACTTGTGGTGTCCCTTGGTAGATGTTCCATTTCCAACCAATCTGTCAATCTATCGGCGTAGGCAATGTAGTTCTGGCTGTTGAGCTGGAACAGGTCTGTTGCGACCTTCTGAAATGGGTATTGGGGAAAGGTGTTGGCAAGAATGTCTCTGCTGGATTGGAAAGGGCATATGTCTCGCATACGGTCGGTCCAGCCCTCATTGGACACACATTCATGTAGCAGCCGGTATTCCTTGTCCTTGGCTGCTTCCTCTTCGACCTGCTTGAGGTCCACTACACGTCCTCCATCACCTTCAACTGATTCTGATGCAGCTGCTATGATGGTTGCACAAATCAATTCATTGTCTTCATCAGACTCCTCTGGGTGGCCCAACAGCGCTGGGTACCGAGACAATTAATCTGCTGCACAGTTCGTCTTGCCTTTTAAGTATTTGATATGGAAGGAGTACATGAGCTTCCCCTCTTTAAGTTTCAAATTACAGGGGTTGTTTATGTCCTGTAGTTCCTTATCTCCAAAAATTCTGGTGAGAGCTTTGGGGTCGGTGACGAATGTGAGGTTCCTACAGCCAAGTAGAAAGAGGCGTGCCTTTTTGAGGCACCAAGCAATAGCAATGGCTTCCCTTCGAGGGTGCTGTAGTTTTTTTTCTGCAGGCACTGCTTCAATGATTCCCTTTTTGATGTCATCTGTTGTTGTCGCACTTCGTCGAAGAAGTGGCGTGGCACTGTAGCTGGGACCTGGACTGCATGTGGGTGGGCGTCTGGATGCAGTTGGATATGATGTGGCAGACCTTGCATTTCTGGAAGTGGTGCATGTTCCACAGCGAATACCGTGCGGCCAAAGAACCTTTTTTTAAGACAGTCCACATTTTTTTCTACCACCTCTCAAGGTGGGACCTCTGGATGGGTTAGCGACTGTGGGATGTCTAGGGGTGCTACAGAACTGATAGATACTGAGGGGCATGGAAACTCAGGCGGCACTAGACGTAACGACTTACTCCAAGAGACGGGTAGAGACACTGGATCCTGTCTGCAAAGAAAATGCGTTCGTTAATATTAACAAGACCCACCACAAGCTGGCAAATCAGGCTTCAAAGGAAATGCACGCCACCTCCAGCAACATGATTGACTGCCACGGTTGTTGGTTGTAGTTGGTGCTGCAGAATGTCAAGATTGTTTAACAATATGCGCCTTGCCATGGAGACCTGGGCACCAGTATCTGCCGCAGCCATGGTCGAGCCCTTGGCGTAAAGGTTAGCACAGATAACTACAACACGCATGGATGCCAATGTGTCCACACTCACTACTGTCACTGCACTAGATGTGAGGGCACTGCCTTTTGGGGTGAGGGTTGGGCTCTGGTGCTAGAAGTGCCCCATAAGTCCACATGAGCGGCATAACTCCAAAGGCACGGCATTGGCGGCCTCCACGACAGCCACTGTCCCCGCATCCTCTGAAGCGTTTATTACCACGTCAGGCTCCTGTGTTACGTGAAGACTGCTAATCGTTAGGTTAAGGATAAGGATAAGTCCGATATCGCAGCTGAGCCTCGCCTGAGCTATGGGGGAGCCCGGCCTGTGCCGACAGATGTCGACTCGCAACGTGTGTCAGCTAGTGCTGACGCGACAGAGCTTAGTCCTTATCCACCGCGGGTGCCCAGCCACAGCAGTAACCTCCGAGCGACAATTGCAACTTCTCGCGCCTGGGCGGGGCGCGAACCGCCGACCCCTCGGATGAGAAGCCGACACGTTACCACTCTACTAGCCTGGAGGCACCTGATGCGGCTACTTCAATATGTGTGGGGTCCAGGGAGGGGGATGGGGACTTAATGACCGGGTCTTGCCCGGCCGACGCACTCGCCACGTTACCTCCGGCACATCGACCTGCTGCTTTTTTCAGCAGACTCTATTCCCTCATACGTACTATGTCATTCAGTGATTCAAGGCGGGGGATGCACCTTACCACTTCTGCCTTCGTGCTATGTTCGCTTAGACCCATTACCACTTTTTGCATAACATGTGCTCATCTCACCCTTCTCTCTCTCTCTCTCTCTCTCTCTCTCTCTCTCTCTCTCTCTCTCTCTCTCTCTCTCTCTCTCTCTCTCTCTCTCTCTCTCTCTTCTCTCTCTCTCTCTCTCTATCTCCTCTCGCTCTCTCTCTGTCTCTTCTTCTTCGTTTTCTTTTTCTTCTTCCTCTTTCTGTTTTTTCTTCTTCTCTTCTTCCACTCTCTCCCTCTTTCTCTCTCTCTCTCTCTCTCTCTCTCTCTCTCTCTCTCTCCTCTCTCTCTCTCTCTCTCTCTCTCTCTCTCTCTCTCTCTCTCTCTCTCTCTCTCTCTCTCTCTCTCTCTCTCTTCTTCTTCTTCTTCTTCTCTTCTCTTTCTTCTTCTTCTTCTTCTTCTTCTTCTTCTTCTCTTCTTTCTACTCTCTCTCTCCCTTCAAATTCAAATTTATCATAGTTATTGCTAAAAAGTTTGATTTTCTATAAGATTTATTTACAGAAAACGTTTTAGGGATAACTATATCATTACGTATTTTCAGTGTTATGTTGATATGAATAGTATAGTAAGATTTTTCTCTAGCTCATTTATAGTAGAAATAGTTATAGCTAAATTATTCGTAACAAAACCTGAAGGATACTATTAGTTCCATATGTGATGACATGACATTGGCAATATCAACATTATTGATAATTGACGATAATGAAAGTAGAGATGGTATGATATATATAATGATGACAATAATCGTAAAGATAAGGGCAATAGTAATTAGTAATGACAATGAATACTAAAATCAATATGATTAATGATGATGCCAATAATGATGACAAATGGACAATAACAGCAACAACAACAATTAGAATGATATTTACAATGAAAATTATAATGAAAATATTATGAATGATCTTTATTATTATTGTTATTATCATTATTATAATCATGTTTATATCATTCTTATCATAATAATCATTATTTTTATTATTGTGATCATTTTCATTATTTTTATTATTATTATCATTATCATTATCATTAATGTTGTTATAATCGTTATTAATATTATGATTATCATCATTATTAACATCATCAGCAGCAGTATCATTATCATATCAAAATTATCCTGATTATTTTTATAATTATCATTGTTATCATAATTGTTATCATTATATTTACTGCTATTATTATTATCATAATTATTATCATTATCTTTACTGTTACTATTATTATCATAATTATTATCATTATCTTACTTATATTATTACTATTATTGTTATTACTGTTATTATCATTATTACCATGATTATCATTATTTTCATAATTATTATTCTTATTATCATTTTTTTATATCATTGCTATTAATTTCTTATCATTTGTTGTTGTTTTTGTTATTATCACTATCATTACTAATTCCATTATCATCATTATTTTTATTGTTGCTATTGTTGTTACTAAGATTAATAATATTATTGGTATTATTATCTATATCATCATTATCATTGTTATTATTACTTTATATTATATTATTATTTTATTATTATTATTATTATTATTATTATTATTATTATTATTATTATTATCATTATTATTATCAGCATTACCTTCATTATCACTAGCTACTGATCAATAGATGATAACAATGATAGTAATGATATTAATAGGAATAATAAGACGATAAAGATAGCAGTAGTAATGATAAAGATAATAATGACAAAAATCATAAGGATATCTTTTACGATAATAAAAAGGATGATAACAATATCAATAAAAATAACGATGATGATAATAATACTGATGATCAAAATACTTATGATATGACAATGATAATGATTATGATAGTAATGATAATAACAGTTATTATTATCATTATTATTATTATTATTATTATTATTATTATTATTATTATTATTACTATTATTATTAACGTTACTATCATTATTATCATTATTATTACCATTATAATGAGGATGAAGAGCATGACGATGAGGAGAAATGCAATAATGATGATGATGATGATTATGATAATAATGATAATGGTGAAAAAGTATAATTATGATAATACCAATAATAATGATAATAATTAATTAATAATTAACAATGACAATGGGATTAAGAATGAAAAATAATAACAATAATGAAAAAACAGATGATAAAAAGCATGATAATGTAGAAATAATCATTTCTATTATCATCATCATTGTTATTATTAATATCATCATTATTATCACTCATATTATCATCACTATTGTTATTATTGATTAAGGATAATGATGATAGTAATAATGATGATTATAATGATAATAACAATAGAAATGATAACAATAGCAGTAATAATAATAATCATAATAATGATAATTGTAATGATGAAAATAATAATGAAATCAATGATATGATTATGAATGATAATATAGATAACAATAATGATAACAATAGTATGATGAATGATATCGATAATAATGATTGATTATATTAGTGATAATAATAATGATAATGATAATAGTGCAAATAATAATAACAATAAACTGATAATAATAAAGATAATGATATTATTATTGATAATAACAAGAAGAAAGGTAATAAAAAAGTATAATAACAAAAGACCTTGACCTACGCTTGAGGACTGTTTGGAGAGGTCAAGTTATTTATCTTGTTTGTTATTACCGTTTTACCATGAATATTATTATTAATAGCAATTTTGATAATGATTATAATAATGTAATAAAAACAATAATGACAACAATGAGGATAATAATGATAGTAATAAAAATTATAATAATGATTAGAAATGGTAATAATAATATTTCCAGTATCATAATCATTGT
>NW_020872852.1:97561-112561 GCF_003789085.1 Penaeus vannamei
AATAATGCGTATGGTGACAGTAAAGTTAACAATGCAGAGAGTGATGATTGTGAATACAGTATTAGAAAATAGATAATAGTAGTATTATAATATAAGAACGTATCTCTGCATTGTATGTTACTGACGTCCCGTTATTATTAATAATACCAAGGGAAGGTAATGATAATGAAGATGGAAATAGATGGATGTCATTATCAGATGTAAGATACAGGGAAGAAAATGATAATGCATAAGGAATTGATAATAACTGATTAAGTATGCATAAGCAGCCTTCGATACTGACATCGTACAATAAACCCGGCTATTAAGATGTCAACTAATGGCATTTTTGATATTAAGTGATGTATTAATTGTTTGCCTTAATGCGTTACGTGTTGGAAATAATGTTCTCGGTGACAATCGGATGACGAGAACTATAATAGCAAATAAGAAATGATAAAAGAAATTAATGGTTTTTAAAAGTAATGAATGGTATTTATTCAATTACGGTTTATATAATGTAGTACTTAAATACTTGGCGACATTTAAAACAAACATGAGATTAAGGTCACTGATAAGGTGATAAAGCTGATAACAACCTAATAGAAAAAAGTTAATGGGGATTGTAATGATAGGATGAAATGTGTGATATTAGGGTTGTTAGTAATAATATGTATATTCATAATTGATTATTATTGAATAGTGATATTTGCATGTTTTTGGCATTTAGAAATTAGAGTTTTATCATACTTTTGAAAGAAAAATAAATAAAGTGACGGTGATTGAATTAAATAAAATACGCGAGAAATTGCAACTATTAAGATAAACTTACTTTAATATGGTACAATTTGTACGTGTTTAACACAATATGTATACTATATTGTTCTAATCACTTCTGCGATTTCTGATTCTAAGTCAGGATCATGAATAGCTGCGCATTCGCGGAGATAACGGAACGAATCTCACCATGCGGTCGCAGTACAGACATACGAAGAGATATCTAGTTAAGTGCGAAATTACTATAAGTAGAATGAATAATGATGAGAGTAAGCTTACTAGGTAAGGGAAAACCAAGAATGAGAATAGGAACAATGAACTGTTTATCGGGGATGGTGGAATTATCAGATATTTATTGTATTATTATGTTCTTTATTTATTCTTTTTGGTGATAATTGTTGGATTATTATTCTATTATATGATAAGTGTAATTCGATATCTTAGTTTGATTTTGGCTATGGATGCATCTTTTGGTAGTGTGGGTTGTAATAATGATTATGAGAAACCTTAGAAGGGATGAGCTCGATTTTCAGGATGATGACCACGCCAGATGATGATTGGTGAGGAGAGGAAGATGATGGAAGGCGCGGAGCGTGTTGACAGGAACGGATCCGATGAGGAACTGAACGGAGGTTGGAGAGGAGCGGCAGAGGTACGATCGCAGAGAGTACGAATCATGGTGAGACCTGAGTGGAACATCTGAAAGTAGACGAGACAAGAAGGGAGCGACCGTGTGACGATTGAGGAGTGTAATAATAGCGGTTGAGAGATTAGAGAGAGAAGGGGATGAGAAGAGACGCGGCACGATGAGGCGCGGAGAGAAGGACAGTAAGAGCGAAACACGAGAAGAATACAATGATGAAACGCAGAGACGGATGAGAGGACGAGCGAGTATATGAACCTGATCGACTCACCGATCATCTCGGGAGAGTGGATACGGTAGAGAAGAGAGAGGGACGGAGAGTCCTAAAAAATAGTAAAGATACGGAGAGATAGCTAGATCGGATGAGAGAGATCAAAAAGTAGCATTACATATACATATAAGAAGACAGACAGGAAGTTGACACGACAGAAAGACAGACATTGAGTACAGATCAAGAAACACAAACCACTACACCTACTCCCCAAGAAAGAAAGAAAGCAAAAAAAAAAATGATTACTTAAAAAAAACAACAGTTATTTCTGTTTAAAGAATTAATAATATAAAAACAAGCGAAGTCACCCTCAAAATGATAGACCTAATTGATTTCGTACAGATGAAATTGTTGTCCCGGTATTTAATTATTTTCCTAATAATGTCATCTGTAAGCGTCATAGATCAGACGTCATACATTTCTTTTATCATTAACTTCATTGGTTATTTATTCCATGCTTATTGTACGTACTATCTTATTACTATCTTTATTAGTTCTCATTCGAACGTATAATAGCTGGTTACTTTTGCTGCTTATCACTTCAATTGGTCAGATTCTAACAATATTTATTATCATGGCTTGGTGTAACATTATTACTCCTATAATTTATCATGTTATTTTTAATTCACCTAATTTTATTATACTCTATATCATCTCTACACCGTGTTCTGTATAGCATTTTACGTATTATTTAATCTATTTGTTATTTTTGGTTTTTTGATTCTTAGTATCATTATTTCTCTTATCTATATCTAATATCCTTAGTGTTAATAAATTTTATTGGTAGTTGTTGCTTATCAAACATCCGCAGTTGTTAGTTATTGATTCATTCATTATTTGTCTATTTATAATAATTATTCATTATCTATTCAGACTTCTAACTACTAAACTGCTGATATATCGATACTACACAGTTATTTATTATTTATCTGGCGTTAGTATTGTTCTTTGTTTGTATGATATCTATAATTAACATTAATAGTGGTTCTTATCAATTCAAATATGAATTCTTGGTTTAATCAGTAATTATATTTATTCTATTCTCATTTAATCATTTTATCTATATATTTTTTAATCCTATCAATCTTTCGATTATTAGTTAATTCGACTTGTTCCAATTTGTTCTTATACAATCTTAAAATTATCTTAGTGTATATGTCTTTATCTAATGGCATATTATCATTATTAGTATCATTATCATCATCAATTTGCCTGTATTTTCATCAGTTATTATTGCTATTTACAATTCATATTCATATCTATTGATGAATTTCAGTGACATTATATTGTTTCACTTTAATGATTAACTGGTTAATTTGATAATAGAATTATTTTTGTTTATAGTGTTATATATAATGATGATTGGATTGAATCCCTGATTATAATAACACTAAATAATTAAATTAATAAAGATAAATCCATAAATATACAAATTAATTAATGTTTTGATTCTGTAAATTTTTTGTGATTTAGTTTAATTTTAATCATATATTTAATTTTTAACATAATGATAAGTAAGCAATGTCAATAGATATACAATAAGTAAATCTTAAGATCATTCAATATCATAAGTTATGGTTGATCTGATAATGATCAACACACTTTTCAGGATATCTCATCACAAGAATACTTTTCGTATTATTTGACAATAATTAATGAATATGGTGATAATTGGGGATGGCAAGTGATTTATGGTATAGTGAGATTATGATTATATGGGTTGGATGGAGTATTAAGAGTATTGTATCGAAATATAAGTTATATAAGATCACAGTCGATGGGAGAGACCGAATTAAATTATGAGATATTTAGTAGTACAATATTATTGTGTTAATGAGATTAGGATAATTATCATCGCATCATCTAATCTACATCATCAGGAAGTGTGTTCAAATTTATTATGTATTAGTGGCTGTCTATTTATCACACACACTTCATCATCATTTATTTGCCTGTTGCATAGCTGCGAGTGACGGTAATGGAAGAGTGTGTGTATATAAATTGGCGTTTCAGTGTATGTTTACTGAATACTAATCGATTTTTATTCATAAATTTGTAATAATAATAAGTATTATTATTGTTATGTAGTTATATTATTATTTATACATCAATATTCTAGTTTTATGATAATTATCAATATTATTATTGTTATTGTTATCATTATTATTATTATTATTATAATTGCTGTTGTTTTATTATTATTTCTATTACTAGTGCTATGATCTTTTTTCCTAATACTTTTATGATATTTTATATATGATGATTAATATTGTTATTATTATTATTACTAACATTTATTATTTTTATTTGTTTATTTTCTTTTGTCATTATTTCTATCATTATCGTTATCATTTTATTAGTCTGGTTTTTATGGTCATTTTTATTATTACTATTTAGTTTATTGATTTATATTGCCATTATTATCATCTTTGATATTATTTTGTTATTATTATTATTATAATTATCGCTGCTTTTATTATCATTATTATCATTATTATTTTTATTACAATAATTATTATTGTAATCATTGTAGTTATAATGATAATATTATTATTTTTATCATTATCATATTTAATACTGTTATTATTATTATTGTTATCACCATTATTACTCTTTTAGTATTATCGTTTTTATTACTAGTAGTATTTTTTAGAAATAAATTTGCTGTTTTGCTATTATTATTAATAATATTATTATGATACTATCATTATTATTATTATTATTATTACTATTACTACCACTGTTACTATTGTCATTACCAGTATCATTATTGTTATGATAACTATCACTATCATGATGATAGTATTATTGTGTCATTATTATTCCTTATCATTATTCTTGTTATCATCTTCGGCATCATCATCATCGTTGTTAAAGCCATCATTATAGTGACAAAATTGTAATGATCACAGCAATATCGATTATGGTGAAAATGAGTGTAATCCTGATAATGAAATAAATGATAATGATGATGAATTTGATGATATTAAATATTAAGATAATGATGATAATGATAATGATAATATTAGTTGTAACAATAATAATAGTGATTATGAAAATTTAATAATCTTGATAAGGATAATAATAGTTGTATTAATAATCATAATAATAATAGTATTAACAATAATGATAATGATATTAATGATAATGGTGATAATGATAAAAAGGATAATAACTCTATAAAGTAATGAAATATAACAATAATCGGGATGATATTGATATCAATGATAATAATAATAATGATTAAAGTAATAATGGGAAAATTATAATATTGATAGTAATAATATTGATAATAATGATAATAATGATAATGATAGTGATGATAGTAATAGTAATGATAATAATATTAATCAATATTGTTATCATTATTGTTAATATTATTATTATAATGATAATGATAACAATCATAACAATAATAGTGTTAATAATAATAATGATAATGATGATGGCAATAATTATAATAAAAATGATTATGATAATAGTAATATCAACATTAACAATGAATCTAGAAATAACATAATTGAATCTCAGTCATATCCAGTATGTCAGTGATTAGAATGGAATTATCATTAACATCATTAAAAAGAACACTGATATCAATGAGTGATTATAATATTTTATCGTGAAATTTTGACCTTATAATAAACTGCCATTTGTAGTATGAACTTATACATGTTATCGTAGAGATAGTGTGTATGTGTATAAAATATACATTTGCCTTATTGATAAAGACTGAAAACGGATTTGAATTACGTCTTTTTAACGCAGAATATGCAAATTTTCAGTCTAGCTTTACAAAAGTGCATATTTGTCCTTAAAATTATTCTCCTGTGTAAGTAAAAGTCCTTGTTTTTATGCATATTTGTAAATAAGACAAATTTCGCAGCTAAGTGAAAATGTCCATTTCTTGGTCATTTCTTGGAATATTTACAAATAAGACTAATATCTTGACGCACGAGAATGTTTGTTTCTTAGACTGGAAGCGTCTGGCAACCCCCTCCGTTCCCAAAGCGCAATGCAGTAAACAAACAGTGACGTCATCAGTAGCCATTCTTTTACAAGTGCTCTTTGGGGTGTGATTACTTAATGACATCTTTGCTCCCCATCTCCTTTCATTATGGCGAAGATTTTCCTTTCTTTTCTTTTATCTATTTGTTTTATTTTATTTACTTTTTTTTTTTGGGGGGGGGGCTTTGTTAGGTGTATTTCCGTGTCTTTCTTTCGGATCTTATGTCTTTGGCTATTCTCTCCTTCTCTTTTATTGTGTCTCGTTTTAGTTGTTTTCCTTTCAGGTCTCAAGTCGTTATCGTTATTTTTCGGGGGGGGGGGGGGGGTCTATTTCAGGTTTCGGGGCATTTTTTTCGATTCCTGTTCCTATCCTTTGCAGGTCTATAGTCAGTTATGTATTTTTTCGGGTTTCAGGTTCAGGTTCTCTAGTTTTTTTCGATTTGAATCTTAGATCTCTCTCTTTTTTGCCTTCTTTCTTTTTTTTTTTTTTTTTTTTGTCTTAGGTCTCTGGTCTTTTTTTTTGTAATATCAGATCTTGATTTATTTCTAGTCCTAGGTCTCTCGTCATTTTTTTCTTTTTTAAATCTCAGGTCTTGGTTATTTTTTTCGATATGGGTCCCAGGTCACTTTTTCATGTCTCTGGTTATTTTTTTCCGATATGCCCCCCTCCCCCCCTTTTTCATGTCTCTGATCAATATATTTCATTTTTTATCTGAGTTTCCCCTATTTCTCCAGTCGGGGTTGCAAGGTTATGTTGTCTTGCATATTGTTTACCTCATAAATCAGGTCTTGCTCTTCACGTAGTTTCTCCTCATGACTCTCGGGGTCGCATGTGTCTTGCAGGTTGTCTGGTCCTTGGCACTTGGCTTGTGGCATCATTTGGGTTCAGGTCTGTTTTTTATTATTATATTATTTATTATTATATTATTATTATTACTATTATTATTATTCCTGATTTTTTTTTAGAAAATTTTCTTTCTTCCTTCCCTTCTTCTTTTTTCATTTTCTTCTTCAGTTTCGTGTTCTTAATCTTCATCTTTTTTTTTTTACTTGTCTCTTTTACTTATTTTTTTTACTTATACGTCATTATTCTTTTCGTTTCTTTGGGTGCCTTTCTTTTTTCTTTTCTTCTTCATTTACACTTTCCCCATTTTATTATCGTTTATCAGTCGTCTCTCTCCATCTACTCTTTCTTCATTTTTTCTGGTGTAGTGTAGCAGTCGTCCCTCTCCATCTCTTAGTTCCAAAATCCTATTATTGATTAACGAATTCCTTTATTTCCGTTAATCACCTTCAACGGTAAAAAAAAAAAAAAAAAAAAAAAAAAAAAAAAAAAAAAAAAAAAAAAATTGATAAGAAAAACTACTGTTATCCCTTTGATCTCGTGCTTCAGGAACTCTGAACGAAAATTAACTCCCTCAACTCATGTTTCAGAAAGCGTGATTTTTTTCTCTTCTTTTTTTGCTAATTTACATTCTTTCTTGCATTTTATATCCCTTGCTAATAGCTCCCCGGCTTGCAGCATTGCACACTCGCTTAATGGGCTTGGGTATGTCTCCATTAGCGGGAGAATTGTTATACAGTAATAGATATTCTTGTTGGATTGCTGTGGTCTCCGGGTGCTTAATGTTTTATTTAGGGTTGGAGTGTAAAGTTAATTGGAAACGATTCGTGTTGCGCAAGTGTGTTTTGGTGTGATTTTGTTTTTGTTGTTTATTGTGGTTCTTCGTCTTGTTCTTTTTCTCCTTTTCTCTATTTTTTTCTCTCTCGGTTCTCTTGATGCTTCTCTCTCTCTTCTCTCTCTCTCTCTCTCTCTCTCTCTCTCTCTCTCTCTCTCTCTCTCTCTCTCTCTCTCTCTCTCTCTCTCTCTCTCTCTCTCTCCTCTCTTCTCCCTCTCCTCTCTCTCTCTCCCTTCCCTCTCTCTCGTCTGTCTGTCTGTCTGTCTTGTTATCTCTTTGTGTATTGTTTTTACTTTTTATTCACTTTTCCCTCTAGAGAAGGCATGAATGAGAATGAATATCTTCACAATACAAGAGTTTTAACCGGTTTCCATCTTCGTCAGAAATATATGACGAAGATATAATCGAAACGGGTTTAAAAACATCTCTTGTATTGTGAAGATATCCAATCTCATTCATACCTTCTCTGCTTATGTCACAGAGAATATTGTTTTTTTTTTTTTCTCTCTCTCTCTTTCGCTTTTTCTCACTCCTTTTGCCTCATTTTCTTTTCCCCATTGTCTTTCCCCCTTCCTTTAGCCCTACCACTCTTCCTTCCATCTCTCCCTCCGTTTTCCCTTTTTCCCTTTATTCCCCACCCCCCTTCCACGCCCTATATCGCCCTCCAGTTCTCCCTCCCTTCCTACTTCGCCCCTCCCTCTCCCCCTCTTTGTCTCCCTCTCCCTCCATCACTCTCTCCCTCTCCCCTTCCCACCCTCCTCCCCTCCCTCTATCCCTCTCCCCCTCCCCCTCCCTCCCACTCCCTTCCCCTCCCATTCTCCTCCATCCCTCCCTCTCCCCTTTCTTCCTCCCTCCCTCCCTTTCTCCTTCCCTCCCTCCTCCCTTCCCCCCCCTCCCTCTCAGCACCCTCTTTCCTCTCATTGAACAACAATTTGCCAGTAAACGACCCATTCATATCAAATTCAAGTGATTCAACCTTGTAGCGGAAACCCAAACTATCACTGTCGAACATAATTACTGTGGCGTGATTAACCGGTCTCACATATGGCACTAACGATTATTATATCCGTTGATAATTTTGCCGCACAATGGCATGGTCACAGATGCGTACGTACGTATATGCACACGCACACGTATACTCTGTGCACATGGAGAAAGAAAATACGAATATGTATATGTAACTACATTCCACCTATATACGCGCTCGCATACACACACAACCATGTACACACACACATGCATGTACACACACACACTCACACACACACAGATAAACAGAGAAACATCACAAAACAGACAAACCGTACACAAACGTATATAATACAGCACACATACAAAAAGGTGTAAAATCCATGTTATTATATGTAATTTTACAATACATTTTATTCTCACCATATTGACTCTCCCACAAGTGTTATGACTCACGCTTCTCTGTTATATGGAGTTGATGTGACGTGACCACATCAAAGTACGTGAAAAAAAAAAAAAAAAAAAAAAAAAAAAAAAAAGAGAGAGAGAGAGAGAGAGAGAGAGAGAGAGAGAAGAGAGAGAGAGAGAGAGAGAGAGAGAGAAGAAAGTTAAAAAAAGGTTTTAAAACATCAGATTATCAGATATGTGGAGTGTAAACATACATAAAAAATAAACTGATTCAAAATTTAACGTATGTTGCACATGAGGTAAATACTGAATAAAATAAAACCTCGGTGACTGCGACAATTAGACGAATTAACAGGTAGAAAATTACCGCCGTGGAAGTGATTCCCGAGAGTTAGTCTAGTGAATTAATTGATTCTTCTGTTCTCAGATTATCTAACAAAAGGGGCAAGGTAATTCTAGGCCACACAGCTTACAAAGGCCGTAAATCCTTAGATACGCTACGGCCGCGCGACCTTACGGACTCTCCTATACGGCGAATAACCGGCAGCTGCTAGACCGGCAGCAATTTGCTCTCTCATGAAAATTTATATGATGATAAACTACGCTAGTGATTGCATGAACTGTAGTGCGCGATTTTGTATTGTATTCGTCGAGCTTTGGAAGTCTTCGTGCATCGTGCAACCCAAATCGCGTCCCAAGGTTGCCACGATGCGCGATGAGTAGCGTTTTTTTTTCGAGGTTAAGCAACGAAAAACTACGACTCCGAAGAGACGTTATTACCTGTATTTATCCTAATTGTTCTTCATTATAGTATTCTCAGATACTTCATCGTTAAGCTTACGTGATGTAAAACCTCAATTAACATTCGTACGGCGCAGCACCACGCAACTTGTCATTCTGTTTATAGATTCCGCGAGGTCTGCGCCGCGGGCCTCGGTATTATTGTATGTTCAGCGTATCATAGTTATGGGCTTATAATGGGACTCCCCCTGCACCTGTCAGACCCCTGCTATGGGTTAAGTGTTGGGTCAGACCCCCCCATGCGAGGCCGGTTCCCCCCCTCGCCTCCCTACCCCCTTCCTCGCCCCTCCTGGCTTGGCTATGACGTCATCACCTTTTCCCGCGCGTTAGGATGCCTTCAAGAGACGCGGAGTTGACAGAGAGCGCAGTACATCAGGCCCTGGGGGGGGGGGGAGATGCTATCTTTTAAAGCACCGTGGAACTGGTTGGTGTTCACGGTTTTGTTCAGAGCTTTCGGATGGATTGGGAACGTTCCGATTGTTGTGAACTGTGGTGAACTTTTTATTTTTATTTATTTATTTTTTTATTTTTTTTTTTTGGGGACAATCGGTTGGAGGGTTGCTGTCTGCTGTCGATTGGATAAATCTGCCTTACGTAATAGATTGAGGTGGTTTTGGTTGTTCTTTAAGACATCGGTTACATCTGAAATTCATGAGGATTCTCTCTCTCTCTCTCCTCTCTCTCTCTCTTCTCTCTCTTTCTCTCTTCTCTTCTCCTCTCTCTCTTCTCTCTCCCTCTCTCTCTCTCTCTCTCTCCTTCTCTCTTCTCTCCCTCTCTCTCTCTCTCTCTCTCTCTCTCTCTCTCTCTCTCTCTCTCTCTCTCTCTCTCTCTCTCTCTCCTCTCTCTCTCTCTCTCTCTTCTCTCTCTCTCTCTCCTCTCCTCTCTCCTCTCACCCTCTCACTCTCACTCACTCACTCACTCACTCACTCACTCACTCACTCACTCACACACACACACACACACACACACACACACACACACACACACACACACACACACACACACACACACACACACACACACACACACACCCTTGGAGTCTTGCGTGTCACCAAGCAAACATCTGCTTACATCATATTTTAGACGAAAATTGGACTATATTACGGTCTAAATTGACGATACTTTTAGCCTCCAAAATTAGGTTGAAAATGGATGAATATTGAGCTAAATTTGCTTTATAATTAATTCTGATTGTTACAGATTAGGCTAAAGATACATGTGTTGGATAATTAGAGTTGCATTTGCTTTATAATTTATGACTGATTCTGGTTGTCCTGGATTAGTATCAAGATGATGTACCGCATATTGATAACTAGATGTATTTATGAGTAGTTAATTCAAAGTGTCAAATTAAGGATAAAACGTTCGTGCTTTATAATTTATAATTAGTTCCATAGATTGAACTTGCTCTGCATCTTAATTTTAGATTTAACTAAATTAGGTTTAAAATAACATTTGTTGGATTAATGAGAGTTACATCAGCTCTATAATTTATGATGAATGAATTTAGATTGTTATGAATTAAAGTCAAGATGCGTGTGTTGTAGAATGAAAGATATTTTGGCTTTACAATTTATAAGTAATTAATTTCGATTATTGTAAATTAAGGCCAAGATGCATAAGCTGGATAAAGAGAGCTACACCTGCTCTATAGTTTGTGATTAATCCAGATTTCTGATCTATAACTTGTCAAAATTAGGACCAGATTTTTTGTTTGGATTACATATATCATATTTATTATGACTCATTGTTATGAATTAAGCTCAAGATGCTTGAGCGCTCTATTGGCTTTACAATCTATAATTAATTTCTGTTGATTTGAATTAGGATAAGGAGAGCTTTATCTGCTCCAGGATCTATATTTAATCCTTCCAGACGTGCTCACAGGGTCGTCTTTTATTAAAATTAGAATAAGGGAGCTCTAATTCCTGATTAACCGCTTTTGTCGCTCCAGGATCTATATTTAATCCTTCCAGACGTGCTCACAGGGTCGTCTCCTATTATAAATTAGGATAACGAGAGCTTGATCTGCTCTAAGATCTGGATTTAAACCTTCCAGACGCTCTCAAAGGATCGTCTTTTGTTATAAATTAGGATAAGGAGAGTTCTATAATTCGTAACTAATCGCTGTGGTCGTTCCTTGCAGACGTGCTCACAGGGTCGTCTGCTGGAGATGGGCGAGCAGACCCACCTGGGCTTGATGGCCGGGCGCGACACCCCCCTCAAGGCCGAGGTCGACGACTACGAAATGGTCAGCCTCGAGAACGGGCGCGAGAGTCCTTCGTCGCTCAAGAACAGCCCCGAGGAAGGGCGCCACGACCACCACGCGGGCGTCGGCGCTGATAGTGGGCGGGACAGCCCCCTCAAGCCTGACAGCGAGGGCATGGTTCTCGAGGGCGAGGACGTGCTGGCGAAGCTTCGAGAACAAGTGTCTTCGGCTAAGCTCCTGACTCAGGGCATCAGCAACAATAACCACATCAACAGCTTGTACGACCGCCTTCATACCCTCCTCCAGGGGAAGATGGCCAAGGGGGTGAGTCCTAGGGGGCAGGGGGGGGCTGTTGACTTTTTTTTTTCTTTTTTTTTTTTACTTATCTGGGAGGAGAAGGGGGGTGTGATTTTTTTTTCTTTTTTTTTACTTGTCTGTTGTGTATATATTTTTGGCGTTTGGAGACTTTGGTGTGTATTTGTTCTTCTTTTGACACTTATATGCTTCCTCACTTTTGACACTTGGAACTTACCTGCTGTTACGCTTTTGACACTTGCTTGCCACTGCACTTTTGAGTCGGCACTTACTGTTATACTTCTTATATCTACACTTTTGACACTTACTTGCTGCCTCATTCTTTTACACTTTTAACACTTGACAATTGACTCATGGCACACTTTTGACACTAGGTGTTTCATTTCTGACATTTGACATTTGCCTGCATCCACGCTCTTGTCACTTAACCTGCCGCTATATTTTCCGACTTTTGACATCTTCGATACTTACCTGCATCTACATTTTGACACTTGTTGCCACACTTTTGACACGGTACTTGCTTGCTGCTACACGTGTGACACGGCACTTTCGACGCTTACCTGCTGCCCCATTTTTAACAACTTGCTCATGGAACTTACCTTTAAACACACTTGATTGCTGACACACATTTGACCCTAATCTGCTGAAACTTTGGACACTTGATAGTTACCTGTTGACACACCTTTGATACACTTTGGACTTTTATCTGCTACCACACTTTTGACACGGCATTTTTGACACTTTTTTGCCACAAATTAGACACGACACTTTTGATATAGTCTTCGACGTTTCGACACAGCCAAGCATTTAACCACAAATCACAAACACTTAAAAAGATCATTTGACTAAGTGTCCAAGAGAACTCAAAAGTTGCTGACGTTGTTCATGCAAAAGTTGTTCATGATTAGAGAAGGTGAAGCGGGGCGTGTCTATTTCACACCTCATGGTAATTAACGAGTAAAGGTGTTCATGAACTCTGCAGGTAATCATTTTCGAACACCTTGGTACAGTTGGGGGAAAATGGACATATCTCAGCCAAGCATAATTTTAGTTTTAGTTTCTGAGCAATTATTTGAACAGTGGAAATGAAATAGTTTAGTGGAATTAGGTGCTTTAATGTGAACAGTTCGATGTGGAAATGGGGTCCATATAAATGCTAGATAGAGGTCAATAGAAGGTCATTTTGATGGGAAACTGCGGTAAGAACAACCACTTAGAATTAAAAATGGAGAACTATTTTTAAAAAGTGACGATTTTGTGTGAGATTCTCAGTATTACTTTATAAATTTAACATATAATAAAGTATATATATGCGATGTAAAAGTGCAGATAAGTATTACATCTAGATATGCAAACTATATGCAAATACCCTCGCTGACAAGGACTCGAACCCAGTCACTTCAGGTAGCAACCAGAGAGAACGGTCTTGTGTCTTAGTTCCGTTCTCTCTGGGCGTTCCCTTGGGTTCCCTTGGGTGCCCAGGTTCGAGTCCTTGTCCACGGAACGTATTTGCATATTGGGTATACGGTCCTGGAAAGTGTGATAGACTTGGTATGAGGTACTGGAAGGTGGGGCAGATTTGGTATGAGGTACTGGAAGGTGGGGCAGAGTTAGTATGAAGTACTGGGAATTGTGAAAGACATGGTATGAGGTACTGGAAAGTGCGATAGACTGGGTATGAGGTACTGGGAATTGTGACAGACCTGGTATAAGGTACTGGAAGGCGAGACAGTCTTAGTATTAGGTACTAAAAATTGAGACAGACATGGTATGAGGTACTGGGAAATGTGGTAGACTAGGTAAAAGGCACTAAAAAGTGGGGAAGATTTGGTATAAGATACTGTAGGTGGGACAGACATGGTATAAGATACTAGGAAATATGAAAGGCTTTGCATTAGGTACCGTATTGTACTCATAGAACAATCAAATCTCAACCCATTAGAAAATGCGACAGACATGGTATAAGGTAGTGGAAGATAGGACGGTATAAGATCCAGGAAAATGTGACAGATTTGGTATAAGCTCCTAGCAAATTTGACAGACCTGGTATAAAGTCCTGGTATATTTGACAGACGTGGTTTAATGGAATCTTTGAATATCAGAATCTAGAAATGATTAGATAATGACAGACAACACGAGGAGATTAGCGTCCAAAAGTGAAAGTCATAGAACCACTAAGTTTAAAGATGCATTGGAGGAACAGCTGAAAAATTTGATGCGTTGCGAAAAAAAATGGAGATAGATGGGATATGAAGAATTCGTGTATAATATGGATATTCGTATTAGGAATAAAGAAGAGAGAATTAATATGATGGAATGGTGATGTCAACTATGATGATAATACTTTTGATGATGGCGATGATTTTATTGATAATAATAGTTATGATAATAACAATAATGAAAACTGAAAATAATGATGATGATTATAATGATAATAATGATGGTATATAATGTAAAACAACAGTGATAGAAATAATAGTAATAGTAATAGTCAAAGTAGTATTATCAATAATGAGGATTATAATGATAATGATAATGATTGTTGTGATAAAAATAATAATGATAATGATCATTGTAATAATGAAAATGAATTATCATTGTTAATAATAACGATAATGACAAAAGTGACAGTAATACTGATAATAATGATGATAATAATAACGACAGCAATGATAATTATGACAATCACCATTATTACTAGAAGAAAAACCCTATGTAGTAAGTGAAGTAGAACCAGAACCACGAAGTCGCCAGGAAAGGAGAGTTAGCGCCTGAAAACACTCTACTGACTGGCCGTAGCCCGATAGACAGGTCGAGGTCCATAAAAGCTAATGGTCCCCGACATTAGCGAATATAAAGGTACGCCGGTTTTATAATCCGTGATGGTGGCAGCGGTGGGAGAAGTGGATGTCGAGTGAGTGGTTGTATTGTGGTTGTTCGG
>NW_020872852.1:120085-127585 GCF_003789085.1 Penaeus vannamei
TGTCCATCTTTCCTTTCCTCTTCTTCGTCGTCCTCCCCTTTTTCCAACTACTCCCTCATCTCTCGTTCCTTCTCCCTCTTCACCTTCCCTCCTTGTTCTCCCCTTCTCTCCTTCTGCCCTATCCTCTCCCCTTGTTCCCACTCTTCCCGTTTCCCACTTCTCTCTCCCTCCCCACTCCCCCCATTCCTCTTCTCTCTCTCTCTCTTCTCTCTCCCTCTGTCATCGGTCACCCTCCGCCTCTCACCTTCCCTCCCTTTCCCTCTTTCTCTCCCTCTCCCCTCCCTCTTCCCTCTCCTACTCCCCTTCCCTCTTCTCCTCTCTTTCCCTCTCCACTCCCCCTCCCTCTTCTCTCTCTCTCCCTCTCCCCTCTCCCTTTCCCTGCTTCTCTCTCTCTCTCCCTCTCCCTCTCCCCTTCCACTCTCTCTCTCTTCTCTCCCTCTCCCACTCTTCCTTTCCCTCTTCTCCCTCCCTCTGCCCTCTCCCAACTCTCCCTGTCCCTCTTTCTCTCCCTCTCCCACTCCTCCCCTTCTCCCTCTTCTTCTCTCTTCTCTCCCCCCCCTTCTCCCTTTCCCTCTCACTCCCCCTTTCCCTCTTCTCTCCTCCTCTCTCCCTCTCCCCCTCCCCCTCTCCCTCTTCTCTCTCTCTCTCTTCTCTCTCCCTCCCCCACTCCCTCCTTTCTTACCCTCTCTCTCCTCTTTCCTCTCCCTCTCCCCCTTTCCCTCTTCTTCTCTTCTCTCCTCTCCCCTCTCTCCTTTCCCTCTTCTCTCTCTCTCTCCCTTTCTCTTCCCAACTCCTCCTTTCCCTCTTTTCTCTCTTCTCTCCCTCTCCCACTCTCCCCTTTCCCTCTTTCTCCTCTCTCTTCTCCCTCTCCCCACTCCTCCTTTCCTCTTCTTCTCTCTCTCTTTCCCCTCCCACTCCTCCTTTCCCTCTTCTCTCCTCTCTCCCTCTCCCACTCCCCTTTCCCTCTTCTCTCTCTCTCTCTCCCTCTCCCACTCCTCCTTTCCCTCTTTTCTCTCTTCTCTCCCTTCCCACTCCTCCTTTCCCTCTTCTCTCCCTCTCCCACTCCTTCTCCTGCTCTCCCCTCTCCCACTCCTCCTTTCCCTCTTCCTCTCTCTCTTTCCCTCCACTCTTTCCTTTCCCTCTTCTCCCTCCTCTGTCATCGGTCACTCATCGACCTGCCTCCCGCCGCGGCCTCCCGGTGCAGTGTCGCCAAAAATCCAGACAAATGACGTGGAAAAAGGGAAAGCGATGATACGAGGGTACGCTGCCAACGGTACACTTGTGAGGCGGCGTGAGGGTACGCTTGTGAGATGAGGGGAGGGGGGGGGGCGGGGGGGCGTGAGGTGGGGAGGGTCCGTCGGGCCGTAAACGGGAGATATCGGGGGACATGTCACTGTTAACGGAGCTGTTCTGTTTCCACGGTGCTCTTCTTGTGATTTCTTTCGGTAACTGTGGGAGTGATTTATATATATAGCACACACACACATGGGCAAACACACCACACATACACACACGGGCACACACACACACACATATGAGCACAAACACACACACATGCACAAGCACACACACATGCATGTGTGTGTACATATACATATTCTCTCTCTCTCTCTCTCTCTCTCTCTCTCTCTCTCTCTCTCTCTCTCTCTCTCTCTCCTCTCTCTCTCTCTCTCTCTCTCTCTTCTCTCTCTCTCTCTCTCTCTCTCTCTCTCTCTCTCTGTCTCTCTCTCTCTTACCCCTCCTGCCCTGCTTATAATAAGAAAATAACGTTCTTCTCCACATATATTCACCATCTTCCATACGTCTTCAGAGACAAAAGGAAGTAAGATAGTGTTATATTCCAGATAAGGTGAATGGTCCTAGTCTGTGTGCTTGCGTGAATCCACATTCGTTTGCGCGAATTTATACACTTTCTCCCTTTCATTACTTCTAAATTCACTCCACAAACGCGCCAGTCTCCGGGGAAGACAGCCATCAAGTTTCTCTGTCGTGGAGTCACTTCATCAACATTCAGCCTCGAGAATTAGTAAACGCAGTTCGGTCGCTTAAATACCTAAACTCACAACAACTTACTCGGAACCGCTGGAGTCTTCCGAGATCGAGCGGCTGTTTTGGAGCTTACGCTTTCGGTGTCTTTATTTTGGCTCAGTTTGGGTTGGGTGATTTTTTTTTTTTTTTTTTTTTTTTTTTTTGGGGGGGGGTGTGAAAGTTGTGATGGGTGAGAGAGAGAGAGAGAGAGAGAGAGAGAGAGAGAGAGAGAGAGAGGAGAGAGAGAGAGGAGAGAGAGAGAGAGAGAGAAGAGAGAGAGAAGGAGAGAAGAGAGAAAGAGAGAGAATGGGATGTGTGTGGGGGGAGGGAAATAGATTGAGAGTAGGTTGACTGATAGATAGAGCAGAGGGAAAAGGGAAAGAGAAAGAGAGATGGAGGATAGAGAGAGGGGAAAAGAGAAGAGAGAGAGAGATAAAGTAAAGAAAGAGAAAAAATAAAGAAGAAGACCGAGAAGGAAAGAGAGAGAGAGAGAGAAGAGGAAAGAGAGGAAAAGAAAAAAGAGATAAAGAGAGAAAAGAGAAAGAGAAAGACAAAGACAGATACAAGAAGAGAAAAAGAGAACGATCGAAAAAAAAATCAATCAAACGACAAACAAGACAGAGAAACAGCAGAAACAGCTAAAAAAAAAAAAAAAAAAATACAGCGGCGAGAGGGAGCGAACGAGGGAGAGAGAGAGTGAATAAATTATGGACGAAGCGAGAGCGAGTGATGAGTGTGAAGAGCTCCCCTGCTGGCGGCAATGGAGTCCAGATTTTTTGCGTCTGGGCTGGATTTCGCTTCCAGATTCGCTCGGTCAGCTTTCCGGGCTTGTCTGTTATCAATTATGTTTATTGCGAATTCGCTGTACTGAAGATATAAAAACATCGCGTATGCACACGCACGCACATACATATCTGCGTGTACGTGTGTGTTTATGTATATAGATAGATAGATTGATATAGATATATATAGATATAGATAGATTGATAGATAGATAGATATGATATAGATAGATAGATAGATATAGATAGATAGATAGATAGATAGATAGATAGATAGATAGATAGTAGATAATAGATAGATAGATAGATAGATAGATAGATAGATAATAAGATATAAATAGATAGGATATAAATAGATAACAAAGATAGATATAGATATATATAGATAGATTGATAGATAGATAGATATAGATCTATATAGATAGATAGATATACAGATAGATATAGATATATACACTCATATGTATGTGCGTTTCTTATTCTCATTAAAATCTCATTATTATCATTAAAATCATTATCGCTTTTTGTTTCTTCCACCATTCTGCACACTCATGTCACTTTGCTCGTTGGTCTCTGTTGCTCCCGTGTGTTTCCTCCATTTTCCATCTCCGTTTCATTTACTTTCCTTCTCTTTTCTCCTTTTATCGCTTTTTAGCAAACTTCTCTTCCATTTTCCTCCTTTATCTTTTTCCCGTTTCCTTTCTCCTTCGTCTTGGTCTTTTCTCCTTCCTGTTTTTGGCCTTTCTTCGTCTTTGTCTTCTCTTCCTCTTTTCTTTCATCTTTTCCTCCTCTTCCATTTTTCCTACTTCCGTTTTCTCCTCCTCTTCGCCTTTTCCTCTTTCACTTTCTCTCCGTCCTTCCTCTTCATTCTGTCAAGTGCTTTGTTTTCAGTTCTTCCTTTTACCCTCCTCCTCCTCTTACCTTCCTTTCCCTCCTTTCTTTCTTCCCTCCTCTTTATTCCTCTCTTCTTCCCTTTTCTCCTCTTTCCTTCATCCCTCCTCTTTATTCCTCTTTCTTCCTTTCCCCTCTATATCTTTCCTCCCTTTTCCTTCTCTTCCTATCTCTTTCCTCCTCTTCTACTCCCAATCCTCCCCCTCTCTCCTCTCCCTCCTCTCTTCATTTTCCTCCACACCTATGCTTACCCACATGCAAACTAACCTATAAATTTGCATAGGCACATTCACGCACGCGCGCATAAACGGGAAAAAATAGTTGAAGGCTTTTTGCGTGCAGTCGGAATGGATAAACAATTTGCTTTTATTCGCACACTTTCGGATTTTTTTTTTTATGGGGGTGTTTTTTTTCTGTCTGATTTTTTTCATGTGTGATTGATTTTGTTGGTAAAGTGTGGTTATGATATTATTGTTGGTGTTATTATTATAAAATGCATTATGATTAGTGTCATCTTTATCACTGTTATCATCATCATCAACATTATCATCATCATTACTGTTACTGTCAAGAGCATTTGTTGTTACTATCATTAGCATTAGATAAAATACCAATGATAATGAAAAGGATGATAGTAATAATGATAATAGAAGGTTAAGGCCATGATAACAGGAAAAGTCAATAATGATGATAATAATAGATCATTATTAAAAGGATTATGATAATTGTCATTATAATGATAATAATGACAATAACAAGAATAATGTTAATGCTAATGATAGTAACAACAAATGCTCTTGACATTTTTCCCTAATCATTATTATAATCTTTATCTGTTATATGTTTATAATCACAGTTATTATTATGATTATCATTATTATTATCATATTTTTTATTATCATGATTGTTATTGTTTCTCTCTTTATTTTGTTCCTTTAGTCCCCCGCCAACGTTGAGAAGCTAGCCTTCGTCGAGGTCCCCGCAAGGAGGCGACCGACCTCCCCTCTCGCCAGACCGCGAAGCCAGGCCGAGGAAAACACTAAATACATGGAGGTCTCTTAATGAGGCGAATGTCGAGGATGAGGCTATGAAGACTGCTGGAGTGAAGAAGAAAATGAGGGTTATTTTAAGTAAACTGACACTAGAGAAGGTCGAAAAGCTCGTTGGGCAAGTCAGAGGGCTGGGCATTGACAGCGCAGAGAGGCTGTCAGAGGTCTTATCTTGCCTTTAAGAAGGCTGTAGATGAGCAAGTTTTTTTCCTTGCATACGCTCAGCTGTGCAAAGTGCTTTCCGAAATGTCTGTTCAGGGAGACCGACAGCAGTGGAAAAACTGAAAGATTTTCGAAACTTATTCTTCAAAGGTGTCAGATGGAAATCGAGAAAAATGATATGAAAGAATTCCTGGCTGCGAAGAACAAGCCCTAAGCGAGTGTTCTGATCCTGTACAAAGGCAATACCCGAAGTTAGAGCTGGCGATTGAAGAGGCCAAGCTCAGAAGAAGGTCTTTGGGCATCAAGTTTATCGCAGAACTTTATAATTTTCGGTTTTTATAGTCGCCATTTGTGGTGCTTTTCATCGGTACTTTCTTGGAGAAGAGAGACGAGGAGTTTTTGCAAGTTGCTCACGACGGCCGGCAGTAAGCTCGAAGCACAGTGCCACAAGAATCAAAACGCACTGCAGTAATCCGATTAATATTTCGCGCTGATGGAAAATGATGACCGAACACCTAATCATGGAAGTCATTGATTTAAGGCGAAAGAAGCCCGGCAGAAAAGCCCCAAACCATGGCCCGGGTGCACCAGGAGGCGGAGAGAGAGCAGACTGAACGAAGCCAGTCTGAGAAGTCCTCAGGAGCAACGTGAGTGAGCACCGAGGACCTGCCGCGAGCAAGGACGGATGAGTCTTCCAAAAGGACACTCGCCAGAAGCCGTCAAGACTGATGAGAGGATCCCTCAGTGATGCCACTTATTAGATCTTTTTCTTATCTGATTAACTAGGAGAAAATAATACAGTGAGATCCCAGCTCCCTTCCGTAGGAATAAATGTCCTTACTGGGCGGTGTTCAGTGTCTAATTTCATAGACCATCTGCTTGACATCTTAGACTTGCGACCATAATTTGAGATATCAACCTGCTTCCAGGTCTATCTACCACCTGCAGTCCATGGTTTCACGGAACCCTGATAGAGAGGCATAATAGCTGTAACCTCACCTATCCAAAGCAAAGCGAAAAAACTGTCACGAAAAAACTTCACAGCCGTATGTAGTTTAGCCTTTTACCTAGGTTATACCATATATATACATATACAATATATATATACATATACATGTATAACATATGTACAAATATCCATACACACACACACAGCCGTCTCTCTCTCTCTCTCTCTCTCTCTCTCTCTCTCTCTCTCTCTCTCTCTCTCTCTCTCTCTCTCTCTCTCTCTCTCTCTCTCTCTCTCTCTCTCTCTCTCTCTCTTTTATTTTGCTTCCTTGTGTGTGTGTGTGTGTGTATTTATGTGTAATATATATATATATATATATATATATATATATATATATATATATATATATATATATATGTGTGTTGTGTGTGTGTGTGTGTGTGTGTGTGTGTGTGTGTGGTGTGTGTGTAGACAGATATAGATATGTATGTATCTATATAGCCAATGGGTTAGAATGGACAAACAAAGAGCAAGGAAGAGGCAACCTGACGCAAAAGACTTCACACATCGCCGTTCCTTTCCCACAGGAGAAAGTGTGGGCCCGGGCAGGAAGAGCAGCCTCTCCTAAGCGTCCGCGAGGGAGAGGAAGTCGAGGCTGACTGACGCAAGTCCAAACTTCTTACTCCATCTGTCTCTCGGGGAATCAGCTTCTTCGAGTACCTTCCTTCTTCTTCTCCTCATTCTTCTTTTTTTTTTTTTTTTTTTTTTTTTTTTTTTTTTTTTTTTTTTAGGGGGGGGGCGGAGGCGGGAGGAATAGCGATGGAGGAGAGGGTTTGTTTGCGTAAAAAGATCGTGGTTTGTATTTTCTGAAGAGATGTGGGGAAAAAAAGAGGACAAGAAGAAGATGGAGAGAGATGGAATAAAAAAAGAAAAGAAAAAGAGAAAATGAAATCAGTATACCAAAAGCATCAACAAAGATATTTCATTATTTGCTGGTATATATCTTCGACGTTTTTACCTCAAGACAACAAAAAAAAAAAAAAAAAAAAAAAAAAAACAGGAAGGACATACAAAATCCGCATTCTATTCCACAACAAAACCCCATTAAAACGAACCCCTTTCCTCTCCTGCATAACCGATAGATAAAGTAGACAACGCCCCGCCCCATCCTACCCACCCACGCCCGCCCCATCCTACCCCACGCCCACGCCCACCATGACTACCAACGAGACCGAGACATAAATCTTACCGAGAACGGACGTATCAATTTCTCAAAGACGCTCACGAAGCCACGAGAGAAGAACAAGAACGCCAATCCTTTACCACAGCATGAATATATAAAGTTATCTAAGCTCGCTACGAAATTTTTTTCGAAGATGCCTTGGATGCAACTTCTTAACTTCCTCGTGAATTATGTAAGGCTGGAGAGAGGGGGGGGGGGAGATAGATAGATAGATAGAGATAGAGGGAGAGGAGGTAGAGTGGAGGAGATATAGATAGATAAGAGATAGAAGGAGAGGAGAGAAAGGAGGGGAGAGATAGATAGAGGAGAGGAAGAGAGAAGATAGATAGATAGATAGATAGAGATAGAGGGAGAGGGAGAGAGATAGAGAGGAGGGGGGGATTGATAGATAGAGAT
>NW_020872852.1:152585-154427 GCF_003789085.1 Penaeus vannamei
GAGTATTTATGTTTTGGTAATGTCTTAAGGGCCTGAATATGGAGTAAAGATACGAAATACTTATCCCTGTATCAGTAGAATGTTCCGTAAATTATTAAGAGAATGATGTATGACTAGATGCACATATACATTCACTTTTGGCACCACCGCAATGTCGAGAATTGTCATTTCAACAATTTACTATCGCGTAGGCTTTTAAATACATTCGTGATATAAACAAGGAAAAGGTAATGTCGAACAAGGCAGTCAGCAGTGTAGTGTAGGCCTGCTTCCCCAAACATTACCTTATCGATCAAGTCACAGTTGTTATTTCCTTCATTTCTGTGTGTGTGTGTGTGTGTGTGTGTGTGTGTGTGTGTGTGTGTGTGTGTGTGTGTGTGTGTGTGTGTGTGTGTGTGTGTTTGCTTTAACTTGTGCGTGTAATGTACGTGCATGTGTGTGTGTGTTTTCTTTAACTTGTGCGTGTACGTGTATGTGTGATTATTTATGACAGTATCAGAGGATATACAAGAATAAGTGTAAATGTGTTCAATATTGTGTATGTTGTGCACGTACAGAGGTTCGTATGTGCACACGAACGAATCTCTTCACGTGAATGTATACATGTAAATTTCACAGGAAAGAATGTTGGGGCTCAATCGGACGAAATCGTAACGGTCATTCCGAACTGCAAAATTGTCGAGAATAATACGAACTTTAATTGGCTTAATGTTCACGGTAATACCACTCCGGTATTTTCGAATCGAGGAAGTGTTTGTGACTGATGCTAGTCAGTTTATTAGCCAGATACTAAGCTAAGTTTTGATAGGTGAAAGCAAGAGGTGAAATACGTATAAGAGTAAAAATGTTTATATTTTATCAGGATTGTTAGGGTCGTTATGCTAAGTGTATTTTGAGATGGTTATTGTGTTTACGAGGTTAGATTGGATATTGTTGATATTTCTTGTCAGATTTATTGTCTTTTTTTCTTTTAAGCTGTAGGAAAGGTCTACATAGTATCGTAAATTTTCATTTGGAATTAGAATGAAAGAAGAAGGAAGTTTAAGTATTTATGTAAATTGCGGAAGAGGGGTCGGAAATTACTGCTTTTCTTCGTCTGCAATAATTTTTATCCTCTTTTCCTACTTACTCATCCTCCTCTGTCACCACCACCACAGCACACCACCACTACTACCACCACTACCACTTCTACATTTCCACCACCACCACACCATCATTACCACCACACCACACCACACCACACCACAACTACCACTACACCACACCACACCACATCACATCACATCACATCACTCCCACTCCTACACCACCACCACAACAACAACACAACTCCATAACCACACACCACAACACCACCGCCACCAAAACACAGAAGTAATCATTATTACCACAATATTGACAGAACGAGGCTACACAGATCTGGTAACAATTAGCACTGTATCATTACTCTTACATCTGCCTTCTCCCATTCCTCCTCCACCTCCTCATTACCAGTATCACCATTAACATCAACCATTAATCATTAGCCATTAACCATTAACCATTATATTCACCACACTTACAGAAGGAAATAGTTCATATCTGGCAACACTTACTATTACTCACCAATGTACTTCTCAAGGTCATTCTAAAATAGCCTTATCTACCATGCTTTTCTTGTTAATTTCTTTATTTATAGGTATGGAAGTTAGTGAGTCTGATAAATATTTTCATTTTTAACTTAAAAACAAGGAATGGTGAACAGGATTCGTTTTTGTTGTTGTTTACTTGTCGCATTTGTTTCTGGAACTCGGTGGAAATTTATTAACTGGAATTATTATTGTTAAGATGTATTTATATATA
>NW_020872852.1:154527-159527 GCF_003789085.1 Penaeus vannamei
GAGAGAGAGGAGGAGAGGAGAAGAGAGAGGAATGAGAGGGACGAGGATAAAATCGATGGATCAAGAAAAACGAGAAGACGACCTCGCGTGAGAGCGGAATTTACAGAATTAATCGCTCAAGTCATGAAGTAAGTAAAATCTCAATTATTCCAAACCAATAATAAATAAATTTAAAAGAACAAGAAAGGGAAGAATTAACAGAGGACACGGCAATGCATCATCGCTCCCCAAATAAAGCAAAAAAGCACCACCACGAAAAAAGCAAAGAAAACAGAAGGAAAGACAAAAGGAAAAAAGAAAAGAAAAAGGGACATATTATAACATCGCGAGACGGCGAGCTCATAGGCCCAGTGACGTCACGGCGGCGGCGAGCGAGGATGCCTCCACGCCTCCCCTCGGGCTCAGCCGCTGCCCCTCGGCGCTGGCGGCTGACCTTGGCTGACCAGACATGCTCTCTCTCTCTCTCTCTCTCTCTCTCTCTCCTTCATCTATCCTTTCGTTCCCCCATTCCTCTTACCGTTTTCCGTTATTCTCCTATCCCTCCCCCAGCCACCTATCTATCTCGCCCTTCATTCCTCTCCCCCCCCTCCTGTTTATACATCTATCTGTCTGTCGCTTCTCTCTCTCATTCCTCTCCATTCCTTTCACGTCTCATCCGGACTGACATACTTCCAATGACAGAAACAGAAAAAAAATTACCCTCTGCCTGCTAATCCCTACCTCCAACGCTACAGACTCCCGCCCACTGAATGAACACGAACAACAATAACAAAATCCCATTTCCTATTATTCCTCGCACTCATTGTCTCTTCTCTTCCTTTTCTCTTTACAGTAATGCACACACAAAAAAACAAGAAAGTAAAACAAAAGAAAGAGAAAGAAAAGGCAAATACACAGACACATCTTCCCCACAGTTAAACAGCGGAGGGTCTAAGTTAGGCTCTCGCACCGGCGGCTCGGAATAATGCAGAACCCTGCTGAATCCAGGTTTATTTATCCTGCTGTTTCCTCCCACCTTCTCTCTGTCTGTGATGTCTGTCTGTCTGTTTTGTTTTTTCTCTCCTCCCTCCCTCTCTCGAGGTGGGTGTGTGGGAGAGAAGATCAGAAATAGGAGATGGAAGAATAGATGGAAAGGAGGAGGAATAGGAAGACAAAGGCATAAAAAAGTAGTAAAAATATGAAATTAAGAAAAAATAAAATCGAAGAAATGAGCAAAACTTCGAAGCAAAATCAACCTCGCATCCAGCAACACAGAATTCCCGGAGAAAAGGAAACACCAATAAAGAGAGAGAGAGAGAGAAAAAACTGAACATGCAACGTCACACGATCGCGCGACAATGGCAAATGATAGTGCTTTGACCGCAGGACACCAAATTCTCCGCTGAAACAAAGGAACATCAGAAGGAAGAAGGAAGAGAAGAGAGGAAAATGAAGGAGAGGTAAGAGGAAGGAAGGAAGGAAGGAAGGAAGGAGATTAAGGAGGGAAGCAAGCAAGGAAGGATGGAGGAAGGGAAGGAAGGAAGGGAATGAAGGAGAGGGTAAGGGAGAAGAAGGAAAGAAGGAAGGAGAGGTAAGGAAGGAAGGAAGGATGAAAGAATGAAGGAGAGGTAAGGAAGGAAGGAAGGAAGGAAGGAATGAAGGAGAGGTAAGGAAGGAAGGAAGGAAGGAAAGAAGAAAGGAGAGGTAAGGAAGGAAGGAAGGAAGGAAAGAATGAAGGAGAGGTAAGGTGAAGGAGAGGAAGGGAAGAAGGAAGGAAGGAAAGAATGAAGGAGAGGTAGGAAGGAAGGAAGAAAGGAAGAATGAAGGAGAGGTAAGGAAAGGAAGAAAGAATAGAAGGAGAGGTAAGGAGAAGAAGGAAGGAAAGAAGAGAGAGGAAGGAGGAAGGAAGAAGGAGAGTAAGAAAGGAATGAAGGAAGAAGGAGTGAAGGAAGAAGGAAAAAAGAAGAGGAGAAGGTAAGGAAGAAGAAGAAGGAAAGAAATGAGAAGGGAAAAGGAGAAGGAAGAATAAAAGGAATGAAGAAGGAAGGAAGGAAGGAAAGAAATGAAGGAGAGGTAAAGAATCAGGAAGGAAGGAAATGAAAGACGAATCAAGGGAGAAGGAAAATGAAAGACTGGGGCGGAGACGAGAGGGGAAACTGAAAACGGGCAAATAGGAATAAAGGGAAAAACGCAAAATATCTGGATGAAAAGAAGAATACGGGGCATAAGAGAAGGCGGGAAGGAAGAGGATCAGGGTGAAAAAAGTAACAAAAAGCAAGAGAAAACAGAAAAGAAATGAAAGGAAGAAGGAGAACGGGAAGAAAAGACCAGCTACAAAGTCGGAAAAAAGAGGAAACAAGAATGAGGAAGGGAAGGGAGAGGGAAGGGAGGAGGAAGGAGGAGAAGGAGGAGGAAGGAGAGGAGGAGAGGAGGAAGGAGGAAGGAAAGGAGGAGGAGGAAGGAGGAAGGAGGGAGGAGGAGGAAGGAAGGAGGATGAAAAGGCAGGAGGAGGAAGGAAGAAGGAAGGAGAAGGGAGGAGAAGGAAGAAGAGAGAGGAGGAGGAGGAAGAAAGGAGAGGAGGAGAGGAGAGAGACGAGAACGAGACGAGGAACACATCAGACAAGCGAGTAATCCTCCGCCGCCTTAACTCACCAGAATAAATGTTACGAGCCTCGAACACTCGCGGGAGACAGACAACCGCTAAAGAGGAGAAGAGGGAGGAGGAGAGAGGAGAGAAGGATATAAAGACACGAAACAAAAGAAAACTACATATCAAGAAAAAAAAATAGAATAGGAAGGGAGGGAAGAGAGAGATTGCAAAATAAAGAGAAAGACGACAAAGCCAGATAGATAGAGGAGAGAGAATAAGAGTGAGAGTGAGAACAAGAGAAAAAGTTAGAAGGACAGAGACAAAGACAGACAGAGACAGAGAAAGAGAGCGAGGGAAGACCCAATAAAAAACCCGGCGAAGGGCCAAAGCACTCCATCAAGTTGCGAACCTGTTGCTGGTGGCAGATTCAGCCGGAGGGGTTTCATCGCCCTCGCCCGGGAGAGGGAAGGGAGCGAGGGACAGATGCCGCAGGGGTGGAGGGGGGCCCATGGGGAGGGGGGGGGCTGCCGCATGGAGGTAGGAGAGGGGACAAGGGGGGATGGAAGGGATCGACAGGCCGCAGGGGTAGGAGCGGGGCCACCAGATGCCGCATGGGGTGCGGTAGGGGGGGAAGGGGGCCACAGGGGGAGGAAGGGGGGAGAGGCCACGGGGGAGGAAGGGGAGGGGACAGGGCCGCGGGGTGGACCAGAGGCCAGGGGAGGAAGGGGACATGCCGCAGGGTGAAGGCCACAGGGGAGAAGGGAGGGACAGGTGCCGCAGGGTGGAGGGGGGGGGAGAGGCCACGGGGAAGGAAGGGAGGGAAGAGGAAGGAGGATGGAATAAAAGGAATAAAAAAAAGGTTAGAAAAGGAAAAGAAGGAAAAGAAAAAACAAAACGATACACAAATCTCTTCCAAATCTCGCATATTTTGCCCACGAAAACAGAGCTAATGAGACATGTCATGAAAGAAGCGCACAAAAGATACACGACAACAAAAGATGAGTAAGAAAAGAGCTAGAAATAAAAAAAAAGAACTTACGAGACTTAAAAGCAACATAACTCCCCCCCCCCCCCGCAACGACACAAAGGAAAAGACAGTGGGGGAAAAAGAGGAAACAAAAGATACACCACAAAAAAGAAAGCGAAAGGGGAGGAAGAGGGAGAGAGAGAAGAAAGGAAAACGTAAAATTGTTGTTATTCTCCTCCCGATATTACCGCCTATGACCACGACCAAGAAATTCGACCCAAAACGACCACGAATTTCGCAACGAAAAGCTCAACCGAAACGTTCGAAAAGGAAAAAACAAAGCATAAAAATTATAAAAAGAAAAAAGGCAAAGATTCTTTTAAAATTTACTAAAACAAAAATATAAAAATCAATGAAAAATCATCCTTTATTGAACAAAAAGGCAAAGATTCTTAAAAAATCGACTACACAAAAATATAAAAATCAATAAAATCACCCTTTATTGAACGCCAAAAATAGATAAACCAAAAGAAAATAAGAACGGGAAATAAAACAATTTTGCTGCAATTCCGGCCTGCGTTCCCGGACAGAATTATAATCTCGCCCCGTGACGAGTGGGCGGGAGGGAGGCAGGCGAACAGAAAACGGAAAACGGCGCCAATCACTATCATAGAAAATGGGAAACGTGACGGGGAAAGAGAATAGGAAGATAGAAAATGGGAAGGAGGGACATGTCAGGCGAGTAATAATCGGGGAGTAGGTGATAAAAAAAATCGCGGAGAGAAAAAAAGACAAAAGCGAGAAAAGAGCAATGGATGATTAACCCCCCCGAAAAAAAAAAAGGAGAAATAAAGAAAGGAAAGGCTTTAACAAAGAATGGAGTGAGGAAAGGGAGAGAATGATCGAGACCAAATGGGTAAAGCTGTTGCGAGGAGAGAGAGAGAGAGAGGAGAGAGGAGAAGACGGAGGAGAGAGAGAGGAGAGAGAGAGAGAGAGAGAGAGAGAGAGAGAGAGAGAGAGAGAGAGGGAGAGAGAGAGAGAGAGAGAGAGAGAGAGAGAGAGAGAGAGAGGAGAGAGAGAGAGAGAGAGAGAGAGAGAGAGAGAGAGGAGAGAGAGGAGAGAGAGAGAGAGAGAGCAGGCGGGAGACTCGCACAGAAACAGAAAAAATGAGTGGAACTTATAAAAGCGCGCCCACCCGGTCGTAATGGGAGGCACTCTACACCACAACACAAACTGTAATGGGCGCAGAGGGGAGAGGAGAGGAGGATAGGGAGAGATACAGAGAACAAGAAATGATGTGAAAAGGAAAGAATGAGAAAGAGAGAAAGAGAGAGGGAAGCTAAAAGCAACTAAACTGAGAAAGAAAGCAGGGGGAAGGGAGGGAGAGAAGGGAAAAGAAATGGAAACGAGCGAACGACAAAATCTGAAAGCAGCCCGCGGACAAAACGAAAAAGAAAAACACCC